>CM017439.1:51446233-51533313 GCA_007726485.1 Eragrostis curvula
ACCCTGGGGTCGGGAGACGGGTCGAGGAGCCGGGCCTCCTTTAGCCCGTGCGGCCTCTTGGTTGATGTCCGTTGCGCGCATCGTGGGCTGGGCTTTGGCCATGGCTTTCTTTGGGGTCAACCACCGTCAATGAGGCTTTGGCCATGCCTCAGTGTCGCCCCTGCACGTGACACTGAGGCAGCCACCGTCAATGACGGGCGGGACCGGGGGGCCCGCGGGGGTCACGGGCCAACTGCTACCTACCCCGCGGGATCGGCGGAGGGGCCCGTTCCCAGACTCTTCCGGGAGGTGGGCGTGGATGATGGGCCGGTGTGGCCCACTTTGTTATTTCGGCCCGTTTCTCCCTGGCGTGCGCGGCCGAAAGCGTAAAGGCGCGAGGCGCCTTCACGTCCCGCGCGGGGGCGCGCTGATGTTTAGTACCACATCGGCCGCCCAGCGCGCCCCGCACCAGCTTAAAAGCGAAAGGGACTGGGACGCCACGAACTCACTTAACCTCTTCCCAGTCCCCTGCTACCTTTGGCCCTATCTGTGCGGGCCGTCCTGCGCCATTTGTTGGGCCTCTGCGCTGCATTCAGTGCTGGTGCACATCAGCCTGCCTGATCGATTCCGCACTCTCTGCAGCGGGCGCGGGCGGCCTGCGCATTTTTTTATTTTATTTTTTTTGGTATTTCAACTGGCTGTGGAACAAAAAACTCCACAATATGAACCAGACAATGCAGAATCACAACATGTTCAAATCCAAACTCACATAATTCAACACGATCGATTAGCTCTAGTCAATGACAGTGTTCACTCCTCCTTGAATTTGAATGAAACTTCCTTTTGGTTTGTGGGGAGTACCTCATTTTGAACACACTTTGGTGGAATTATTTCCTAAAAAATTAACCAAAATTCCCATGGGTTGGTTATGACATGGAACAGTAACAAACCAAAATTCAGCTTAAAAAGCTTTATATTTCGCGAGATAAAATTCGACAAACAATTGAAATAACCACTCATTTCTTCTTCCATTTATATGTCGCGAAGTTTTTTGAAACTGCGAGTGAAATTTGGCAAGAGTGTGTTTTTGGTCGTTAGGAATTCACCTTAATTTTGGTGGAATTTTTTGAAACCTTTTTGGTATGTTCAAGTGACAAATTTGTGAAAATTGTTCCAACATTTACCTGCCCTACAGATACTCTTACATGACTTGTAGGCCCTGCCTGGTCCCGGTCCCGCTCGTCATTGACTGGGGCTAATCGGTCCTACGTGCAAGAATTATAAACAGATCGATGTGCTCGACGACATGCATTCATTTCATTTCAAATGTACAGCGACAGACATGGACGCGGACGCTCGGAGCGAACTCACAGATAGTGGACGCGGACGCGAACGCCATGCGAACACACAAACTGACGCGATACTTGACGCGAACAACACGAACGCGAACTGACGCAACTCGATACTAGACGCGGCACCGGCGATCGAGCTATGCCCAGCCCTGCGCCACGGCTAGCCTGTGGTGCTCCATGGCGGCCTCATCCAGATTGCCGTTCTCGTCCTCCACGCCGCTCTCGACGCTCTGGATGACGTGCGCCCTCAGCTGCCCCAGTGTGCCGAACCAGATCTGGTCCGGGCAGAACTGGCAGTAGTACCAGGGAATGCCGGCGCCACGGCTCCACCTCCGCTTCACCTGGTACCTTGGGCCGTGCCTCAACCCCTCCTCGTCCGATGATGTCAAGTTGAAGTCCTCCTCGTCGACGTCGTCGTCGTCGTCCTCCTCCTCTGTAGCATCCCGCCTCGAATCAATGAGGGGTTAGCTAACCAGGATCTTAATCGGGAAATACTTGGCGAAGCAAGTATGCATAGACCACACATATAAGCATAATTAAAATAATTTACATTGAGTTTAGTTATTACATTGGTTCCATAATTAACATAAGCTTTCCGTTTCGGAGTTCGATTTATTTTACATAAAAGGAGTTCGAAATTCGATTACAAACACAGCGGAAGCGAAATACACGACGATACATATATACAATGAAACCATGTCCGGCCCGTAGACATGATCTCACTCACCTTGCTCCTGGCGGGGAGAAGAGGGAACCCACTCATGGACCAATCCTTGGGCGGTTCTCCCCCCACACTACTTTTCCACACAGCAACCGCAGAAGTTGCAATCAGGAATACCTGCAGTAAAGTTTTAAACATCGAAACCCTGAGCAACTAATACTCAGCAAGTCTTACCCGTCAAATTGGCCCTCTAAGACCGACTTCTATTATGCAGGGGGTTGACCAAGGGTTGAAATTTAATTGCAAAAACGCGGCGCTAATATTTGATCCTTATTTTCATGTTTTAGCCAAAATTAAGAGGGTTTTGCATAAATGTAAATATTAGCAATCTAACTAAGCAATACATGGTTGCAATACAATTAATTGAAATACAACATCATATAAACATTATCATGTGCTCTTTTTACTACGATGTGACGCAGTGAACAAGTGGTACTCAATAACCGCGAGGGACGGCGATTCGAATCGATTTACACCTGCAGGCAAAACCCGAGATACACGACGTACGCTACTCAAAAGAGTCACGCACGGCAACCGTTTACAAGATACCATAGAGTCGAGCCGCTTAACACCTCTCCCGAGTACACGTCTCCCCACGCGATAGCCATGCCTGGTCTAACCGTGGTTCACCCGGGCACCCTCCCTTCAAACACTGTCCCAAATTCCACCATACCATCTTCATCACCAAAAGAGAGGTGGGTTCACGTCCAACAATATAGCATCGAGCTACTAAGTTTACTAGTTCCCCATTCTCCTAGCATGCATCCGGTACTGTTCAAACTTGCTCAGCGGGGCCACAACGAACGGTCCTCAACCGACACAAACGGGGCTATGGCGAACAAGGCGAGCCTTGCCACCCCAACCTACACAAGAGCTTCCCCGTTCGGTCTCAAATTCATTACCATCATCAAGTGAGAACATAAAGTAAATCCGACCCCGATTACCGAGCGGTCTCCATACCACTCGATATTCTACCGACGATACTACTTTAATTAAGCATAGCAAGCTAACGAGCGGTAGAACTTAACTTAACCAAACCCATAGGAATATCTGGAGATATATGCAACTAGGTTTTCAATCAAGTCCTATACGTAATGCACATTTCACGACTCGCAGTACATGTGAGAAAGTATAAGACTTTGTAAATATGGGAATGCACCGGGGCTTGCCTTGGGGCTGGTGGTTAGTACACTCGAGCACGTTCAGGTCAGCGCCGGTCTCCTCGGCCACGATCTCCAAGTCCTCGAGTCCGGCGTCGGGTCCTAAATGAATGCAACAAGATATACAAAATCAAAGATAGTTCACGGAACTTCCTTGACAAATATGACATGGCGATGTTATGGTGCAAAGGCAACATGTTGGCAGGACCATTCATTAAGTTTTTTGCAGTTTGGTCCAAAGTGATTTATACAAAAATTGGATTTAGGAATTTCCGTACGCGTAAAAGAGATCTTCTTCTAAAATTCGTTAAAAAGGGTTCTGGAAGATCAAAAATTACATTTGTATTTTTATTTAGCATCTTCAACCTAGGTACAGTAACATACCCAAAAATTTGGTGCAAAAAGGTGCAGGAATAAAATCAATAAAAAGATTTTCCTAGCAACTGCAAAATGAAATTACTCCCAAAGAAGATGCATTTCAAGCTGCCACTTGGGGGGATGTTCAGGGAACCTATTAGGAGTGTGCATGCCAAAATTTAGAATTTTTGCACTTACAGATCTTTTTATAGAATTTATTTCCTGATTTCTCTTCTTTGAATTTTATAAAAAAAACTGAAAATAATTCAGATGTTCATGTTGCACCACTGGATAGATCTCACTTCAAGGATTCCAGAACACTTGAGTTTGCATTTTTTACGATTTTTCTACGAATTTCTATCGAATTTACAAGTTTGGCCAAAATCTGGAATAACTCAAATAAAAGAAAAAGACGACGTGGCACTGTAGCAGTGCCAGGGCATGGCGGGGCGCGCGCGACGCGGCGGCGGCGACGATGGCGTTCCGGCTAAACGGCGGCGATTTTCACGAGTTGGTCAGCGGAACCAAGTAGAGGGCAACGAGGCAGTCCTAACGCAGCTGACGTGCACGTGCGCTCGACCGTGGAGGTGAAACGGCGGTGATGGCGGCGGCGGTGAGCGGCGGCGCGCCATGTTCCGGCGAGGGGAGGCAGCGCGCATGAAAACTAACGCGCGCATGAGCATCACGGGATCAAGGTGAAGCTCACCGTAGCGCGTGTGCACGCGGGGGAAGGCCGGAGAGAGGATTTCGTCGGAGGAGGCGGCGTGGTCCGGTGAACGGCGGCGGGGGAGAAGGTGATTCCGGCGATTCCACTGCGCGAAACACGACGAGGTCAGCGGTGTGTGTGCGTGGAGGAGTGAGGGAGACTTGCGCGTGAGGAATTGAGGAGATGCTCACCGAGATGATCAAATTCCGCGATGAGCTCGACGACGGTCACCCGGCGGCCATGATCGGTCTTCGCGTCGATTCTCGTTGCAGAGCGCGGGAACTTGAAGTTCGTGTTGTGTCTGAGGTCGAGGGGGTCCTAGCGCACACTTTCGCTGTTGGGTTTGGGGCGCGAAGTGCGGCGGAGCGGCGGCGGGGCGGTGAGCTCGCGACGGCGACAATGGCGGCTCGGGGGAAAACGGAGAAAGAGAGGGAGACGACGACGACTTGACCGCGGGGAAGGAGGGGATAAGGCCGGGGAGGTGTGAATTGGTCCTCGTCGCCGTACGGCGCTGACGGCGGCCACAGTCCGCCGGAATGGGCAGAGAGAGGAGGAGACGTCGCCGGCGGCGACACTTGGCGCTACAGTGCCATTTTCGAATTTTTGAATTTCAGTGATTTTCCTCGGTTTGAACTGATTTGATTTAAATTCGATTTTCCCGAGCTCCAAAAATCACGAAAAACTCAGGTTTGGAAGATTTCAATGAGAGGAACAACTTTGTCCATTGGAACTTTTGCTGAATCGGCTTGGATTTCAAACTAAAATTCATTCAAAGTTAAAGTTTGAAAAAGGTTCATGCATTTAATTGACCCTTTAGATTTTTGCAGAAAAATCTCCAAAAATCTCCAAAATTCTCTTTTAGTCCCTGGATGCTGAGGAATTTTTCATTTGGGTCCACTTGTATAGAAAATTTTAAAGTTGCAGTGCAAATGCTTGTTTGAAAGAAATTTCCCAAATTTGAAGTGATTTTGAATTCCTTTTCATTTAACTTTGATTTCTCTTGATCATTCTCACTAATTGAGATTAGTAACTTGATCAGGGACTAAATTTGAGTGGGATGTTACAGCCCTCCCCCCTTAAGAAAATCTCGTCCCGAGATTTGCAAAAGTGCGAAAAAGAGGGGGTAAAAGTTTGTTTGCTTTACCTCGATTGCGAAGCTAGAAAGTCCGGAAACTTGGAGTTAAGAAAATCCTCTTGTTCCCATGTGGCTTCCTCGTCCGAATGATTGCTCCACTGAACCTTATAGAAGGTGATGGTCTTGTTGCGCGTAACGCGGTCTTTTGATCAATCACTTTGACAGGATGCTCGGAATAAGTAAGATCATCTTGTAGCTCTTCGACATCTTTGAGCACCACGTCAATAGGGGGCTTCAAACATTTCTTGAGTTGAGATACATGGAATATATTGTGTACTCCTGATAATTTTTCCGGCAATTCCAAACGGTATGCAACGGGTCCACATTTTTCAATAATCTTGAACGGGCCAATGTAACGGGGAGCAAGCTTCCCTTTGACTCCGAAGCGCTGAACACCCTTGGTTGGCGACACACGAAGATATACGTGATCGCCCTGTCGAAATTCCAAAGGACGGCGCCTCTTATCGGCGTAACTAGCTTGGCGGGACTTTGCGGCCTTTAAGTTTGCTTGAATGAGCCGCACTTTTTCTTCGGCCTCGGCAATTAAATCAGGCCCAAAATTCACTCTTTCTCCCGGTTCTGACCAGTTCAAGGGGTACGGCATGAACGACCATAAAGAGCTTCAAATGGAGACATTTTAATGCTCTCTTGATAGCTATTGTTGTACGCAAATTCTGCCAATGATAAGTGATCATCCCAATTGCCACCTTCAGATAAAACACATGCCCTCAACATATCCTCCAGTATTTGATTTACCCTCTCAGTTTGTCCATCGGTTTGAGGGTGGTAAGCGGAGCTTCGAATTAACTTGGTCTTCAATGAAGCATGTAACTGCTCCCAAAAGCGAGCAACAAACTGAGGTCCTCTGTCGGATATGATGGTCTTCGGCACTCCATGCCAACACAGTATACGCGAGATATATAACTGGGCATATACCTTGGCAGAGTATCTAGTGTTGACCGGAATGAAATGGGCCGACTTTGTCAATCGGTCCACTACAACCCATATGGAATCATGCTTTCGAGCAGTGAGGGGTAACCCGACAATGAAATCCATACTAATGTCTTCCCACTTCCACGACGGAATACTCAATGGTTGCAGCTGACCGGCTTTTCTTAAAGAGCAAATTTCCTATTTGCCATTGAAAACTATACTTCTTTCTTATTTGCCATCAAAAATATAACCTTATCTTATCTGCCATTGAAACTAATTTTTTTTCTCCTATTTGCCATCACCGTTAAATCTTAGTGTAAAAAAAACTGTTTCATGATTCCACCGTGTTCTTTTTGGAGAACAATGCCAATTTTGCCCTTACTGCTCTCGTCTTCCTTCCCCATCGACCTGAACATAGACTGAACGAACAAAGGGAAAAATCCTACCTCCCCAAACCCTACAAGCAGGAGACAGCGGCGTCCCGGGTGGCGGCGCCCCGAGCAGGAGACAGCGGCAGGAGGGCGCGGCGGCGTCCCGCGAGCAGGAGGGCGCGGCGGCGTCCCGCGAGCAGGCCGGGGGCGCGGCGGCGTCCCGCGAGCAGGAGGGCGCGGCGGCGTCCCGCGAGCAGGCCGGGGGCGCGGCGGCGTCCCGCGAGCAGGAGGGCGCGGCGGCGTCCCGCGAGCAGGCCGGGGGCGCGGCGGCATCCTGCGTGCAGGCCGGGGGCACGGCGGCGACGGCGGCTCGCAGTAGGGCGCGTGGTGGCGGTGGTCTAGAGGAGCACAGGGGTGGATGTGAGGGATGACGATGCCGGAGTCGTGTCCCTGTCCTGATTGGCTTCCTGCAGGGTAAGCAAACTATGGGATTGTTGTGTTCTTATTCTATTTTGCTGAGACTAGGATCCGTGATATGCTGTGTTGATTCATAGGATGGACCCTAAATCCAGTTATTTATTGGAAGTCCGACTCTATGCTAAAACACGTAGGAAGGATTGTCGATATTTTGGCTTCAGTAAAGTTGTCGATTCCGACATCTGCAATTTCAAGGACTTTGTCAAAGAAATTGTGGATGAGTTCCCTCATGGATATAATGAAGTTGTGACTCTTTTTTACTATGATGTTGCCAACAAAAACTCTCCTACTGTTAAAACAGACCAAGATTTGCTTGCAATGTTTGCCAAACATGTTGATAGCAAGGTAGTTCACATGAGTGTTGTATATACTGACCCTTCAGATGTCGTGCTTGCTCCTGAGTGCCCTAGTCCTCTGAGGACTGTTGCCGAACAATCTGAGAAAATTGAAAACCCATGTACACCATCTATGGACTGTCCACCTCCAGCAGTTGCAACAAGCCAGCCAACTCAGTCCTCCGAGCCTACAACAACCCAACCTTCCACAACCAGTGAGCTGGAGCCTGAGCCTAAGCCTGAGGCTGAGCTTGATGATCAAAATTACCTGAAAAACCCAGAACCAGAGAATGAACATGTGGGTGTAGATGAGGAGGGCTTATATGTAACCACTGTATCTCAAGTTGCAGCTCCTAATGAGGTAATCCCTGAAAGCAGCGACTCTGATTCCGACTCTAATTCAGATTCTGATGAGGAGTATGAGGAAGAGGATGGGTTGGTTGGAAAAGATCCTTTGCTACCTCATGCACCGGTTGTGGTTTATGATAAAGATGACCCTCCTATGAGTGTTGGTAGCATATATCCGAACATGAATGCGTTTAAATTGGCATTATCTCAGCATGCAGTAAAAAAGGAATTTGAATATAACACTGAAAAGAGTGACCCAGGGAGATTCAGAGCCTATTGTCGAAAGAAACAAGAAGAGGGGTGTAGATGGAGGATACATGCTTCGAAAATGGACGACAATGTAACAATAAAGGTAAGTGCGTGAATATAACAATGCTTCAATTGATGACATTGTTGCAGACCATTGTTGTTTACTGCCTTGTTACTCATAGTGTTTGTTGCCATGATAGGTGAAGAAGAATCCTCGTCTGCATAATTGTTCTAGTGCTAGAAGAAGCAAACAAGTGAAGAATGCTAGCAAATTGTGGGTCTGTGAGCAAGTGAAGGATTGGCTCACTGAAGATGCAAGTCTGGGAGCAACTGAATTACAGAGAAGGATCAAGGATAAACACAAGGTATTGGTGCACTACCAGAGAGTATATAAAGGTAAGGAGCTTGCACACAAGCAATTATTTGGAAGTTGGGACAGCAGCTTTGATAATCTGTATAGGTTTAAGGCAGAGGTTGAACGATCTTCTCCTGGTAGCTTTGTAGTGATTGACCATCACACAATAGGTGAAAAGATCAGGTTCAGGAGGTTGTTTTTTGCTTTGAAACCATGCATAGAAGGATTTCTTAGAGGATGCAGACCATATTTGGCAGTGGATAGTACTTTCTTGACAGGAAAATTCAGGGGACAGCTAGCATGTGCATGTGCTGTCGATGGGCACAATTGGATGTATCCGGTAGCTCTTGGAGTGTTTGATTCTGAAACAAATGAAAATTGGATTTGGTTTATGCAAAGGCTTAGAGATGCCATAGGCTCACCACATGGATTAGCCATTTGTACAGATGCAGGACAAGCTGTGATGACTGGAGTCCAGGAAGTGTTCCCAAGTGCAGAACATAGGGAATGCATGTTCCATTTGGTGAACAACTTTAAGAAAAGGTACCATGGGAAGGTGTTTGATGATCATCTTTGGGCGGCAGCATACTCATGGCATCCATATTTCTATGAGAAGCATTGGAAAGCAATGGATGAAGCGAAACCAGAGGCAATGAATTATTTGAGGAAAAACCATATTAGGATATGGTCAAGAAGCCAATTCTTAACGCATTGCAAAGTTGACTATGTCACCAACAATCTAGCTGAGAGTTTCAACAACTGGATAAAGAAGTTCAAAGGCTTGAATCTAGATGATTTTTTGGACAAAATCAGACAACTTCTTATGAATAAATGGGATGTTAGGAATTCAATTTCAAGAAAAATTGAGGGTCTCATATTGCCACATATCATTAAGAAGTTGAAGGAGCAAAGCAGAAATTTAGATATGGATGTGTCTAGAAATGGAGATCAAGTTGCAGAAGTAAGTGTCAAGGGAGGCACTGGCTATAGATGTGTTGTTAAGCTACATGAGAAAACTTGTTCTTGTAGGGAATGGCAGGTCACAGGCATTCCATGCTCACACGCAATAGCATTCATCACCATGCTTAGAGAACCTTTGGAAAAATATGTTGACTTGTATTATTCGGTTGAGAAATTCAGAGCAGCATATGAGAATCTCATACCTTCACTACCTGACAAGTCCCAATGGCCAAAATCTGACCATGGCTTCTTCATGCATCCACCACTTCTTAAGGCTACAGCTGGTAGGAGAAGAAACCAAAGGTTCAAAGGATGTACCGAGAGCAATGGTAACACAACACGCAGAAAAGGGCAGCATCAGTGCCCTATTTGCAAGGGATATGGGCATCGTTGGTACAATTGCAAAGATGGTGACCCTGAGGACATTGCAGCCATGCTAGCTGAGAGGTAATTCGTAGTATTTCTTTATTATGTGCACTTAACATACCTTGTTAATCTGATCCATTTAATATAGGGGGCCACCGAAGAAGAGGAGGAAAAAAGCAATAGAACCATCAGATGAAAATAGCATTGTACCTATTGAATCAACTCCATCAGGTCCTGTAACTATGTATTTTCCTCCTAGTCAGGAATGCACAACTAACTTGGGTTCTGGAAAATCTATCAAGTAAGTTGTTGCTTACTCATTGCATCGATGTGTCATTTTTCATAAGTTTATTTCAATGAAACGTCTCTTATATGTGTAGGTCTGGAAGTGGCTCCAACCAACCTGAAGCACTTTCCATTGAGTACCCTATGCCAACTTCACGGGAAACTACACCACAACCTGCTGCCACCTCCAAGCCGAGAGCGAAGAAAAAAGGGAAGGAAAAGGCTGCCGACAAGAACAAGAAGAAACAAGTTTCAGTGCCACCTGACAGTCCTGCCATGGGTACAAGAAGCAAGACTCCTAAAAGTCCTGCGCAGAGCACTAGAAGCAAAAGAAAAATCCTAGACTAAATGTTTAGCTACAGCCTTTCCTTTATTTTACAATGCATCTGGCTCCATATTTTGCTTGACGGTGAACCAAGGTATTTGGTTGTTAGTGTTTGACCTGGACGTGTTATTTTGCTTGGGCAATGTAAACTAACTTCACAAATGATGTTTTCTGTATGCAATGTCGCATTGCAAGATGGTGCAACCAAGTTGACAAGTTATTGGTTTTTATGTTGTCTCTATATGCCCATGTTGGCTATCCGTTCAAAATTCAGACTTGTGTTTTTTTAATGCAACAAATTCAGACTTGGTTGTGTGCAACTAAAAATTTCAAAATATGTGAATTCTAAACATTCAGATATGCTCTGTTCTCTCACGCCATGTCTGCTTAGTGCAATGGCAGAAATGAAAATTATCCATATTGAAATTATGCCATCTCATTGAAAGGGGTACTTTGGTCTTTTTTAGCAGCACTTAACACCAACTTGACAGCCAAGTGACGTTGATGGCAGATAGGAGAAGGAAAATTAGATTCAATGGCAAATAAGATAAGGCTATATTTTCGATGGCAAATAAGAAAGAAGTATAGCTTTCAATGGCAAATAGGAAATTTGCGCTCTTTCTTAAATGATCAGCCTTGATTCTCTGACAAGTGTCACACTCTGCAACATATCTGGCCACTTCACGCTTCATGCGTGTCCACCAAAATTTGGTTTTCAAGCCCTGGTACATTTTATTGCTACCAGGATGAATGGAATATTTGGACAAGTGAGCTTCATCCAAAATTTTCTTTCTCAGCTCCATATCTTTAGGCACAACAAGTCGGTCATTGAACCATAACACTCCATCCTCATCCTGTCGGAAACATTTGATGTCACCATTTTCTAATCTTCGCCGGATATATTCCATCCCTTTATCTTTCTTTTGTGCAGCGATAATCTCCTCCCGCAGGGTGGGGATGAGAGCGAGATTATACAAAGCACCATGAGGGATAATCCTGAGGCTGGGTTCACTAGGGTCGCAACATACGGCATGATCCAATTTGCGAACCTCCAGATTATTGCAATGTGACTTCCGACTCAAAGCATCGGCAACAACATTGGCTTTTCCGGGGTGGTAATGGATTTCCAACTCGTAGTCTTTAATCAACTCAAGCCATCTTCTTTGCCTCATGTTCTGCTCTTGTTGTGTGAAAATGTACTTCAAACTTTTGTGATCGGTGTACAAGTGAACCAAATTTCCCAGCAAATAATGTCTCCAAATCTTCAGAGCAAGAACAACTGCGGCCAATTCCAAATCATGAGTAGGATAATTTTGCTCATGTCTCCTTAGCTGTCGTGACGCATACGCAATGACACGACCGTCTTGCATTAGAACACAGCCCAAACCCGTGCCAGAGGCGTCACAATAAACATCGAATGGTTTAGTGACATCGGGTTGAGCTAATACCGGGGCGGTGGTTAAATGTTTCTTGAGAGTTTGAAAAGCTTCTTCACATTTGCCATTCCACTGAAATTTGATTGCCTTTTTCAGCAGCTCCGTCATAGGCTTTGCAATTTTGGAGAAATTGGGGATGAATCTCCGATAATATCCTGCAAGCCCGAGAAAACTACGGATATCCTTTATACATGCAGGAGCCTTCCAATTCAGCACTTCTTGCACTTTACTTGGATCCACTGAAATACCTTCATCGGAAACAATGTGGCCCAAGAAAGGTACTTCTCTCAACCAGAACTCACACTTACTGAATTTTGCATACAGCTTGTGATCACGGAGCCTCTGGAGT
Organism: Eragrostis curvula; assembly: GCA_007726485.1. NCBI lineage: Eukaryota > Viridiplantae > Streptophyta > Magnoliopsida > Poales > Poaceae > Eragrostis > Eragrostis curvula. The sequence continues at coordinate 51,458,433 of CM017439.1, forward strand.
ACAATCCGGAGATGCTCAGCATGCTCTTCTTCTGACTTGGAGTAGATTAGGATGTCGTCAATGAATACCACCACAAACTTATCCAATTCCGGCATAAACACCGAGTTCATCAAGTACATGAAATAGGCCGGAGCATTTGTTAGTCCAAAAGACATAACAAGGTACTCATATAAACCGTACCTCGTAGAAAAAGCTGTCTTTGGAATATCCTCAGCCCGAATTTTAATCTGATGATAGCCGGAGCGAAGGTCAATTTTTGAGAAGACCTTTGCACCCACCAATTGATCAAATAAGATATCAATCCGTGGAAGAGGATACTTGTTCTTGACAGTGACGGCGTTCAGCGGTCGGTAATCCACACACAACCGCAGTGTCTCGTCTTTCTTCTTCACGAAAAGTGCCGAACAACCCCAGGGAGAAGAACTTGGGCGAATAAAACCCTTGTCCAAAAGGTCATGAAGTTGTTTCTTTAACTCTGCTAACTCATTTGGTGCCATCTTGTACGGTTGTCGGGATATTGGGGCGGTTCCCGGCTGCAAGTCAATTCTAAATTCCACATCCCGGTCGGGCGGTAAACCCGGTAAGTCCTCTGGAAACACATCGGGATATTCACAAACCACTGGAATTTCTTCGAGACATTTACCGGTGGTGTTGTGAACTAGGGGGCCTCTAGTTGGTAATAAAGGCAACCTAAGTACGGCGGATCCATTGATGGGGGAGTCCAAATGGATTTCCCGCGAATCAATGTGCAGCACGGCTTTATGATACTTCATCCACTTCATACCCAATATCACATCTAAGCCTTGTCCATCCAAAATGATGAGGTTTGTCGGATATGTCACACCCTCTAAAATAATAGGCAAGGCAAAAATCCCTTGCGTGGCGAATATCTTTCCACCAGGCGAAGTAATTAAATACGGTGCTTTTAGGGTGGTAGGGGTGATATGCAACCTTTTCACACATGCTCTGCTTATGAAATTATGCGTTGCACCTGAATCAAATAGCACAAGGACGGGGTGGCTGTGAGCGGAAAACGTACCCGCAAGCACTGGTTCTCCGTCCTGAATGTCCTCGGCCGTAGTATGGTTGACACGGCCACTCTTGGGATTGTTCACAGACGCCTGAGAGCTCTGCCTGCTGCTGTTGTTACTGCTGCTGGCCTGTGACTTCTTCGGGAATCGGCAATCCTTTGAAAAGTGACCGGTGCGGCCACAATTGAAGCAAGTGTATGGATTGGTTGCCACCACTTGAGAACTCTGCTGTGATGGCCGAGAAGTAAAAGAGCGCTGCTGGCCGGAGCCCTGAGAAACACTCCTCTGCTGATTGGAGTGAGCACGGTGTCCACCACCATGTGGCATGGCGGCTCTGTACTGCTGTCCAGTGGGGGATGTGATAGCCAAACGGTACCGAGGAGGAGCGGAACCGGATGAATTCCCACCGACACGCTTTCTTTTCTTTTCCTCCTGATGGGCATGTGTAGCATCCTCCTGCACGATCGCGGCACTCACTAACTCATTGTAGGTGCAGTTAGAGAGAAGTGCCAGGCGATCACGCAGCTTAGTGTTCAGCCCTCGGCGGAAACAATCCCTCTTCTTTGCATCAGTGTCCACATGGTAGGAGGCATATTGTGACAGATGGTTGAACCTCCTGGAATATTCATGAACATTACTGTTGCCCTGCTTCAGATCCAGGAATTCACGAAGCTTCCTATCCATGAGACCTTGTGGAATATGGTGCTCACGAAAAGTTGTACGAAACTCTGCCCATGGAACTTGGTAGCCAGCTGGGAGAGTCTCCAAATAGTTCGCCCACCATGCGCCCGCGGACCCACGGAGTTGCTGGGCCGCGAACAGAGTCTTCTGGTACTCGGTGCAGCGAATGAGCCCAAACTTGGACTCGATGGTGCGAAGCCAGTGATCGGCCTCCAGCGGTTCACTTCCTTCGGTGAACACCGGGGGATGAGTAGCCAGAAAATCCGCAAAAGTTGTTTCCGGAGGTGGTCCATTTCGGCCCGCTTGGCGAGCGGTGTTCCCCAGTAGCAGACGGAGAAGATCGTTCTGAGTCGAGAGCAAGTGCTCCATGCTGCCCGGCAGTGGTGGAGGCGGTGGTGCTCCATCACGTTGGGCCGAAGTATCGCCCTCCTCCGTAGGAACCTGTCCGCTACGAGGGTCTGCCATCTGCCATAAAGCATTGCACCATTAAATACAAATTTAATGATCAATAAAATGCTGTAATTAAAATTACAAAGCATGCATGGCATAATTTCAGAATTTAACCCACGTAGACAAACAACGATAAACCACCATTTCTACACAAGCACTTTCTTCCATTAGAAGCATACACGACATAACATGATCACTGGATGTTCCCACTATGTTACATCACAAAAGGGCGGCGTGCAGCTACCATACACCGCACGGGACATCCAAAAGCTAACTCTAAAGTCTCGCATCGTACGAACCGTCACCATTAGCTTACAACTTCGCTTGCAACGACTTTCCAAAATAGCAAGCTGCGGGACTCGTAAAGTTCGGTCGACCGTCAAGTTACTACTAGCCTAATTTATACACACTAGCTAGCTACTTTAGGGCCTACTACGAAGTCTACTCCTCGCGGGGCATGTTGCTGCCCGCGTCGGAAAGCACGTCGTCATCCACCGGGGTCGACGGTGGCTCATAGTCGATGCCCGATGCACCCTGCACCACATCCTGATCATCCATCGCAAGTGGCTGCGGGTTGTGATGTTCAACTTGGATCTGGATGAGCTGAACAAAGTCCTGGTGAAGATCCTCCATCTGAGCCTCTAAGTTCTGATTTGCCACCTGAGCCTGAGCAAGGTTTGCCTGAGCCACATGCAGCTGAACCTGTAGGTGATTAACTTCTGCATTGTGCTCCTGAGCAATCTGAGCCTTCTCATCCTCCATGTCATTCACTAGCCCACTGAGGTCCTGCACCGTCTCCTCCAGGAGATGGTTACGCTGCTCAGCGGCCATCAGCTGAGCTTCCAACTCAGCGATACGAGCAGCCATAGCGGCGTTCTCCGCCAGGAGCGCGTTGACATCCATCTGCGGGGAATCAAGTTTGATAAAAGTCAAACCATAGAGCCCAGCAGTAACACATGTGAGGAAATCAACATATTGAAGATCCAAAGATTATAATTGGTTGAACCCATATCATGGACTTCAAAAATTTGTAACACAAAAGTAACCAAATCTGTCGAAAACTGGCAGTGCTTACTTAAACGACATCTGACATCATTCTGGGCAGAAACAGAAAATTGTGTAGTTACGAAAGTTGTAGACAACTTCAAGAGCTTTCCAACAAGTACTCATTCACCTCAAACCGATCAGTATAGAGAAAGTTATGCCATTTCAAAGTTCGACCTTTGTCTGCTGAAAATTCTGCTCTGGGGCAGACTGAACTCGACTCAAGAACTACCAGATTTCGTCAGGTTCCAGGACGAATCATGGAAAAATTTACATACCAAACTTGTAGAGCTTTCTGAGATCTTTCCATAGAGTGCTTAAACGCGACAATCGGATTTGAAACGAAGAAGTTACGGCGTTTTGAAGTTGACTGAAAATTTCGGCCGGCGGCAGATTTGGACTTGCTTCATTTGAAGGATTTCAAATTCATTTGAATTGATTGTTTCATTACGAAATTTGCGACATTACCACACACGATCAGAGGTTTGTTTGCATGACGGATTCGAGGATAGTTTTCATAGTTTATGAACATGCCAAATGCACATGCAATGCAACCATTTTTATTAACCTAGGTTATTCGTTCCTCACCAAAAGAAAAGGGTGCCATTACATCGGCATTCGTATTTCGGCGGCAAAAACGTCACTCAACCGTGTTAGTCTAACAAATGGTGTGACCTCTAACGCGGTTAGAATACCTGCAGAAGATCCACAAACAACGAAACGGCCATTAAGTCAAATGACTCATGCCTCAGCAAAACAACCAAAACGGTCATGCGATCAACGATCCATGCCTCACCATCAAAACAACAAAACGGCCATGCGGTCAACGACCCATGCCTCCACATACATTACCTTTTCATCTCGCCGACATTTCAGAAAAGAAAGTAAAACATTCAACCTAGTCAAACAAGACTCGCTAATTGCCACCTTAAACCACTAACATCCTTATATAGGGCCGACTACACCGTACCTCACCGTAAGCGCGGTTTTCGAAAATAATGCTCATTAGTGTGGTACAACCCGACTTTGCTCTGATGCCAGCTGTAGCATCCCGCCTCGAATCAATGAGGGGTTAGCTAACCAGGATCTTAATCGGGAAATACTTGGCGAAGCAAGTATGCATAGACCACACATATAAGCATAATTAAAATAATTTACATTGAGTTTAGTTATTACATTGGTTCCATAATTAACATAAGCTTTCCGTTTCGGAGTTCGATTTATTTTACATAAAAGGAGTTCGAAATTCGATTACAAACACGAGCGGAAGCGAAATACACGACGATACATATATACAATGAAACCATGTCCGGCCCGTAGACATGATCTCACTCACCTTGCTCCTGGCGGGGAGAAGAGGGAACCCACTCAATGGACCAATCCTTGGGCGGTTCTCCCTCCCACACTACTTTTCCACAGCAACCGCCGAAGTTGCAATCAGGAATACCTGCAGTAAAGTTTTAAACATCAAAACCCTGAGCAACTAATACTCAGCAAGTCTTACCCGTCAAATTGGCCCTCTAAGACCGACTTCTATTATGCAGGGGGTTGACCAAGGGTTGAAATTTAATTGCAAAAACGGCGCTAATATTTGATCCTTATTTTCATGTTTTAGCCAAAATTAAGAGGGTTCTTGCATAAATGTAAATATTAGCAATCTAACTAAGCAATACATGGTTGCAATACAATTAATTGAAATACAACATCATATAAACATCATCATGTGCTCTTTTTACTACGATGTGACGCAGTGAACAAGTGGTACTCAATAACCGCGAGGGACGGCGATTCGAATCGATTTACACCTGCAGGCAAAACCCGAGATACACGACGTACGCTACTCAAAAGAGTCACGCACGGCAACCGTTTACAAGATACCATAGAGTCGAGCCGCTTAACACCTCTCCCGAGTACACGTCTCCCCACGCGATAGCCATGCCTGGTCTAACCGTGGTTCACCCGGGCACCCTCCCTTCAAACACTGTCCCAAATTCCACCATACCATCTTCATCACCAAAAGAGAGGTGGGTTCACGTCCAACAATATAGCATCGAGCTACTAAGTTTACTAGTTCCCATTCTCCTAGCATGCATCCGGTACTGTTCAAACTTGCTCAGCGGGGCCACAACGAACGGTCCTCAACCGACACAAACGGGGCTATGGCGAACAAGGCGAGCCTTGTCACCCCAACCTACACAAGAGCTTCCCCGTTCGGTCTCAAATTCATTACCATCATCAAGTGAGAACATAAAGTAAATCCGACCCCGATTACCGAGCGGTCTCCATACCACTCGATATTCTACCGACGATACTACTTTAATTAAGCATAGCAAGCTAACGAGCGGTAGAACTTAACTTAACCAAACCCATAGGAATATCTGGAGATATATGCAACTAGGTTTTCAATCAAGTCCTATACGTAATGCACATTTCACGACTCGCAGTACATGTGAGAAAGTATAAGACTTTGTAAATATGGGAATGCACCGGGGCTTGCCTTGGGGCTGGTGGTTAGTACACTCGAGCACGTTCAGGTCAGCGCCGGTCTCCTCGGCCACGATCTCCAAGTCCTCGAGTCCGGCGTCGGGTCCTAAATGAATGCAACAAGATATACAAAATCAAAGATAGTTCACGGAACTTCCTTGACAAATATGACATGGTGATGTTATGGTGCAAAGGCAACATGTTGGCAGGACCATTCATTAAGTTTTTTGCAGTTTGGTCCAAAGTGATTTATACAAAATACTTGGATTTAGGAATTTCCGTACGCGTAAAAGAGATCTTCTTCTAAAATTCGTTAAAAAGGGTTCTGGAAGATCAAAAAAATTACATTTGTATTTTTATTTAGCATCTTCAACCTAGGTACAGTAACATACCCAAAATTTGGTGCAAAAAGGTGCAGGAATAAAATCAATAAAAAGATTTTCCTAGCAACTGCAAAATGAAATTACTCCCAAAAGAAGATGCATTTCAAGCTGCCACTTGGGGGGATGTTCAGGGAACCTATTAGGAGTGTGCATGCCAAAATTTAGAATTTTTGCACTTACAGATCTTTTTATAGAATTTATTTCCTGATTTATCTTCTTTGAATTTTATAAAAATAACTGAAAAGAATTCAGATGTTCATGTTGCACCACTGGATAGCTCTCACTTCAAGGATCCCAGAACACTTGAGTTTGCATTTTTACGATTTTTCTACGAATTTCTATCGAATTTACAAGTTTGGCCAAAATCTGGAATAACTCAAATAAAAGAAAAAGACGACGTGGCACTGTAGCAGTGCCAGGGCATGGCGTTGCGCGCGCGACGCGGCGGCGGCGACGATGGCGTTCCGGCTAAACGGCGGCGATTTTCACGAGTTGGTCAGCGGAACCAAGTAGAGGGCAACGAGGCGGTCCTAACGCAGCTGACGTGCACGTGCGCTCGACCGTGGAGGTGAAACGGCGGTGATGGCGGCGGCGGTGAGCGGCGGCGCGCCATGTTCCGGCGAGGGGAGGCAGCGCGCATGAAAACTAACGCGCGCATGAGCATCACGGGATCAAGGTGAAGCTCACCGTAGCGCGTGTGCACGCGGGGGAAGGCCGGAGAGAGGATTTCGTCGGAGGAGGCGGCGTGGTCCGGTGAACGGCGGCGGGGAAGAAGGTGATTCCGGCGATTCCACTGCGCGAAACACGACGAGGTCAGCGGTGTGTGTGCGTGGAGGAGTGAGGGAGACTTGTGCGTGAGGAATTGAGGAGATGCTCACCGAGATGATCAAATTCCGCGATGAGCTCGACGACGGTCACCCGGCGGCCATGATCGGTCTTCGCGTCGATTCTCGTTGCAGAGCGCGGGAACTTGAAGTTCGTGTTGTGTCTGAGGTCGAGGGGGTCCTAGCGCACACTTTCGCTGTTGGGTTTGGGGCGCGAAGTGCGGCGGAGCGGCGGCGGGGCGGTGAGCTCGCGACGGCGACAATGGCGGCTCGGGGGAAAACGGAGAAAGAGAGGGAGACGACGACGACTTGACCGCGGGGAAGGAGGGGATAAGGCCGGGGAGGTGTGGAATTGGTCCTCGTCGCCGTACGGCGGCCACAGTCCGCCGGAATGGGCAGAGAGAGGAGGAGACGTCGCCGGCGGCGACACTTGGCGCTACAGTGCCATTTTCGAATTTTTGAATTTCAGTGATTTTCCTCGGTTTGAACTGATTTGATTTAAATTCGATCTTCCCGAGCTCCAAAAAAATCACGAAAAACTCAGGTTTGGAAGATTTCAATGAGAGGAACAACTTTGTCCATTGGAACTTTTGCTGAATCGGCTTGGATTTCAAACTAAAATTCATTCAAAGTTAAAGTTTGAAAAAGGTTCATGCATTTAATTGACCCTTTAGATTTTTGCAGAAAAATCTCCAAAAATCTCCAAAATTCTCTTTTAGTCCCTGGATGCTGAGGAATTTTTCATTTGGGTCCACTTGTATAGAAAATTTTAAAGTTGCAGTGCAAATGCTTGTTTGAAAGAAATTTCCCAAATTTGAAGTGATTTTGAATTCCTTTTCATTTAACTTTGATTTCTCTTGATCATTCTCACTAATTGAGATTAGTAACTTGATCAGGGACTAAATTTGAGTGGGATGTTACATGCAATACCTCACGTTCACGCGCCCAGACATCGCCCACGCCGTGCAACAGGCCTGTTTGCATATGCACGACCCAAGAGAGCCTCACCTTAATCTTGTCAAGCGCATCCTACGCTACTTGCATGGCACTGCTTCTCATGGTCTCTTGCTTACTCGCTCTTCTTGCCATGACCTTGTTGCCTACACGGACGCCGATTGGGCCGGCTGCCCTGACACACGCCGTTCTACTTCGGGTTATTGTGTGTTCCTCGGTGCAAACCTGCTATCCTGGTCTTCCAAACGCCAGCCCACCGTGTCGCGCTATAGCGCCGAGGTTGAGTATCGCGGTGTCGCCAACGCCGTCGTTGAATCTTGCTGGCTTCGCCAGCTCTTGGCCGAGCTTCATCAGCCATTGCAGACAGCTACCGTGGTCTATTGTGATAATGTTTCTGCTGTCTACCTTTCTTCAAACCCGGTTCAGCATCAGAGAACCAAGCACGTCGAAATTGATCTACATTTCATGCGCGAACGGGTTTCGTTGGGAGATGTTCGTGTCCTACATGTGCCATAATCGTTACAATTTGCGGATATCTTCACCAAGGGACTTCCATCACCATTGTTCCTTGATTTTCGCTCCAGCCTCAACATTTGCAAAGCTTCATGATGAGTCTGAGGGGGGGGGGGGGGGTGTTAGCCGAGGATCTTATCCTGGCTTCGCATGACACTGTTGCCCATCCGGCACGCCTGTTTGTTGTAATCTAGTTCCTAGAATCTAGCTAGCAGTTTACTTTGATGTATATCTGTAATCCGAGTTTATCTCGTGTATGTTGTAAACCTGTGTGTATTTAAGGCACACCGCATGAATGGAATCATCATCGCGTCATTTGCCTCTCGCATAAACGCTTTCAGTTTCCTTATGACTTATTTATTTATTTAACACAAACTTTAGCTTCTTGTGAGTTGTATTTGACATGGAGTAACGATCTAGCTTTGAGAGTAAATGTGATAGCTTTGTTTAACCTTCAGATAAGATAATAGATAAGCAGTAATAAAAGTTAGGGACTATCTCTTCTATGACCGCTCACCGGTAGTATACGGCACGCTGCACGTGCCAGATTGATCATATCTCAGCACTGCTGCTCCACGGGACGCACGAGTGACGGAGAGGACGACGGACCGGTCCGGTCATAAATCATAGTAACTGATCTGGGCCCGTGAGAGCCGGCACAATAATGAGAGAGAGATCTCTGAAACCGAAGGCGACGATGTGGATGCTGTCGAGCGGTGAAGTAGATGGATGGAAGTGGGGATGAGCAGGCTACAATAGATAGCGGTACTACTAGCACTACCGCCGCACATGCAGGCTGATCGGTGCAACCATGCATATGCACATGTAGCTGTGAGTTCTTTATCTCCAAGCACTGTGACGCCGTGGTTTCGTAGACTCGTCATTACGCACGTCGCCGGTGTCCATACAAGGCTGTCTTCTGCGTCGGTAAGACCAGCGAGGAATCCGTCTTTCTTCGGGTTCTCTCCGGCTCTGCATGGAGGGCACCGCGGAAACAGATCGGAACCTTTCTTTAGAGGACTCGAAGGATCCATTCTGCGCTGCCCCGAGCATAAAAATGATTAGGCAACGTACTCGAGATCCGGTTGACTAATGACTACCCATCCGATCCGGAGAATGTTAGACAAGTGCGGCTGCAGTAACGGCGTGGGCGATAGAGAGAGAGAGAGCGACATGTGTTACGGTGAGCCGTGTGTAACACGACCGTTCCACAACTTTACTTTGGTGAAGTGGTGGTTCTCGTGAGCCCGTGACTGGGCACCGGTAAAGCCACGTAGCGCGACACCACTGCCACGTAGCGCCACTGCTCGTTCGCACGTAGCTGTCGTCGAGTTTGCTTCGTTTCCTGCTAGAGTTCCAATGGCGCACGGACACAAATTCATGGCCACACGCATGCATGCGGCAGAAACAAAGTGAGACACAATTCTTGGCTGGCCCTGTGTGGTTTCGCAATTGTGTGGCCATTGTTGAAAACAAAATGTTTAATTTGTTCATATGAATGGAAGGGTGAAAAAGATAGTACAACATCAAAAGGTTTATTTACTTCTACCTTTACCGTGCCCGATTGATTACCCCACTACTCGTAATAATGTTTGATTAGGAACCGTTTAAGGATGACTGACTGATCACAAGTGACAACGACTAGACCTTAGCGGGTGCGTCGTCCTCTCCGCACGCTCTCCGCCGCACCTCGTCCACGAACGCCTGCACGTTGGCGTCCGAGGACCCGCCGGGTGCCACGGCGGCCCGCGACGCGGCGCTCCACTTCCTGGCGTTGGCCAGCATCGCTTCGGCGTCGGGCCCGGCCACGGCGTCCTCCACGGCCTCGCGCACGGCGTCCCGTGTCAGCGGCGGCGCGCGGAGCCGGACGCCCATCCGGAGCTCGTCGACGAGGAACTTGGCGTCCGTGCACTGGTCGCCCCACTGCGGGAACGCCACGACGGGCACGCCGGCCGCCACCGTCTCCAGCGTGGAGTTCCACCCGCAGTGCGTGAGGAAGCACGCCGTGGCGCTGTGCGCCAGCACCCGGTCCTGCGGGCTCCACGGCACCACCATGCCGCGCTCGCCGACGGCGTCGAGGAATCCCTCGGGAAGCAGGGGCCGCGCGTCGGGCCGCACCACCCACAGGAACGGCCGGCCCGTGGACGCCAGCCCGTGCGCCATCTCCGCGACCTCCTCGGCCGACAGGATCACCACGCTGCCCACCGACGCGTACACCACGGAGCGCGGCGCCTGCGCGTCCAGCCACTCCACGCAGTCGTCCGCCGCCTTGATCAGGTCGCCGCGCACAGCGACGTTCTCGTCCTCGATGAGCGGGCCGACGGGGATGAGCTGCGGCGGGCGCGGCGTCACGGCGGGAAGCGCGGCCACCACGTCGGGCTCCAGCTCGGCGAAGGAGTTGACGAGCACCCACGACGCCTTGTCGATGGTCCGGAACTGCGTGATGATCGCGTCGGCGAGCAGCTTGAACGGGTTGGACGGGAGCAGGAACGACGGCACGTCGGACACGGACAGCGGCGGGAGCCCCGGCAGCGTGAACCGCGCGTCCGTGTCGTCCTCGGCCGGGAACTCCACGAGGCCGTGCACGTGGTGGTGGTACAGCGAGAACACCGCGCACGACTGCACCCACAGCACGGCCGACGGCACGCCGGCGTCGGCCGCCACGTCCGCCGCCCACGGCATGAACGGGTTCACCACCACGCACGCCACGGGCCGGCCTTCCTCCGCCTGCCGCGCCAGCAGCTTCGTGAACTCCAGCCTCCCCGTCGTCTCAAGGTGCCGCATCAAATCGTCCAGGTCCTTGCCGTGGAACCCGTCGTCCAGGAACTCGAACCGGAGCCGGCCGTCGCCCACGGCCACGCCGTCGCCGCCGGCCGACACGCCCGCGGAGGCGACGAGCTTGTCGCCGATGTCGCAGGTGGAGGAGAACGTGACGAGAAGGCCCTTGGCCGCGATGCGCTTGGCGAGGCGGAGCATGGGGTTCACGTGCCCCTGACCCGGGAAACAGATCAGTATCAGGTGAGGCGGGGCGCTCGCCGCCGCGGTGGTGGTGGATGTGGGCGCGGCCTCCTCCCCCATGGCGGCCGTGTCAGCTGGATTCGTGTGGGGACTTTTTTCCGAGCTGGACAAAGTGAGGGAGGTACCAGTGCGATCACGGCACTGCTTAAGGAGTCCTCTCGGTCTTGGCGATGCACTCACCCACTCGACTGCTCATGTGCGGCTGGTTATATATGAATGAATGAAACAAATGGTTTTTGGCCGTGACGTCGGTCATGACCGCTAGTTATACATGTGCAACTAAACTCGTTATTCCTTCTCGTGGAGCAGGAGATGCCAAGTTCGCCTCTCCATTTGTGTGTTGTTCGGCGGCAGAATTGCTAATGACGGATCGATCGATTTGCTGCACCGAGGCCAGGGTGTGAACGATTCAGAGACAGCTTTGTCAGAATATGACATACACATCCAGTTACACCTGGGCGCCAACATTGACACAGAGAGTGCCACCACAGTATTGAGAAGGTGCCCAAAACAATATTTTCTGTTAGTGGACGCTGTTGAAGCATAAGTGAATGCCGTCTTTTACTCATTAATTTAGTTGGTTGAGTGCAACAGGCTGGCGTATAATAGCTCAATACATTATTGGAGGTAGAGTTTCTAAGTTAGATGGCACAAAATTGCACTGACTTCTGCCCGCACGTTTGTGTTGTCCTTAGGGATCAGAAGTTCACAAATTAGCCTAAAATGCTCTTCACATGTTTTAAAAATTTCCACGCAAAAAAACTCAATAACACATATAAATAATTTTATAAATCACACACAAATGTCATTACAAAAATGATCATTCAGAAATAATAGTAAAACAATGAATTATGGGACATCTATTATAATGCAATAAAAATTATTAATACTTGGTGCAAAAATACACAGGCCACTCCACTAGTATATTCCAGCAAATAAAGGCGCCGAGAGCGAAATAAAATACCAAAGACGGAATTAAATCTGATTCATGCAATTTTGAGAATCCGGGACCACATATAGTTGCATATATACATAAAATTATGATGTCCTGGTGGGCCATCGCCTATCCTTGTTATGTAGCTACAATCAGATCCATGACAGCTCCATCTTTTACGCGAGTCCTGCTCAGGTGCAGGGTTCCCTGCACATATTAGGTGCAGGGCAAATGAGTGCTTGACACGTGTGCTGTGTGGGCCACAACAAAAATTACCGATCTTCCGCTTGACCCTTTGCCTCTGCGTCGTCTTCCTCCGCTTTGTCTCTGCCACGTCGTCCTTCAACTTTGTGCATCGCGTGCACACAAGATCATTGTCACCGATTGATTGCTCTGCTTGAATCAATCTGATCTCTGAGAACTCTCCAGCCTTCTCTAACCTCTACCACATGCTAAAATTAGCGTGCTGGAATAAAATCCCTTTCTCACTACTCGAATCCAATCCCAGTCCCTGCTTTTAACCTTTGAATAGTAAACCTCTCCTTCATTCGTCGGACCACGCTTGCCACACAGCCGAAGAAATTTGTAGCACTAGCAGGTTTGTTCCTCGTAGCACGGCACGCGGAGCTCCTGCAGTTCGTTCGCCGTCGCCGTGACATCGTCCGCGTACGTCTGTATCAACCGTAAACTCGGGATTAGCTTCCAAAATTGTTGGGCCCGCACAGGACAGGTGTCGCACACCCATTGGCCCTGCACCTAATATGTGCAGGGCGCCCTGCACGGGAGCCAAACTCCTTTTACGCTCCTGCTTCTACGAAGTGCTTTGCTCGTCTCATCAGCACGAATGGCTGTCCAAAACCCTAAACGCCACCAGAACCCTTCGTTAGTGAACAAGATTGTTATCTAATGATAAAATTAAAATTTTACTTGAGTCTAGTGTTAGAGTCGGCACACGTGTTACATTTACGAATCATGAACCTGCAATGCGTTTCAAAATATGCCTTATACACGTTTATACTGGTAATAATAAGATTGTGCGTGCGTGTATTATAAGAGTGATTGTTGTAAACAACCCACCCGTAATATTTTTGAAAAAAAATAATGCTCTGGCGGCGGATCAAGAACAAGAAATTAAAGCACCATTATATTATTATATAGAAATAAATAAGAGGTACATTAAAGCACAAGCACAGATGGGAAAATAAAATACCAAATCCAAGAATTAAAGTCGATCCATGCGGTTTCTAGAATCGGGACCCATGGATAAGTGAACCCTTGATACTGGTGGCCGTGCAGGTCACCCGGATCCTTGCCATAGCTATAATCAGATCAACGACAACTCCAGCTTTTCGTCCTTTGCTCATTTGCGCGAAGGCTTGTGTGGGAATAAAGTGATGTCCAATAGCTTGCCGGAAGTAGCAGCAGCATAGCTGCTGGATGACGCAGTCAAGTCCTCTTGTGCTGGCCGTTCACCTTGCAGTACACAAGGGCCTTTGCGGCTGTGGCTGTCTCGCCGTGCATGCATGCCCTCACGCCGTGACGGCGCGTCATGGGTCCATCTCGTGGTGAGCCCAGCAATGACGCAGAGCGGTTTGGCCGTTTGTCGGGCGGAGGCTTCCGTGCGAGGTTTATCCTCCGCTCCATCGTCCGGCGACGACGACGACTGGTGCTTCTCGAACGCACAACAGCAAAGCATTGTTCACCGCGCTCAAGTAACCACGCCGTTTGGTGTCATTTGGCAGTTCGGTCAATGGCGCCTTCTGTATCGACGCATCGACCCTTGTAGGATATTCGATCGGCGGGCAACGGACTGCGACGGCTAATTTTGTCTGCTGCCGGACAAGCTCGATCTAGAGAGCCGGAACTTTATTTGGAGCCAAGCGTTTGAGACAGCATATGGCGGCAATTGGAAGTTAGGAACCTGGATTGAGAAAACAATGTTTGCGTCCCGCTCCTAGTCTATGCTACGTACGGAGTACGTAACAAGCATGGTGCCTCGGCCTGCTCTGATTCGTTGCTCGTATCTGGCGTGTACTGCTTGAGTTTTGTTTGGAATTGTCATGGTCTGCCAGATGCCACGTGTGCTTAAGACGAAAGAAAAGTAATGCATGTGGGTGTATGTATGTCAAAGACAGATTGAGACTGGTAACCAAATAAATCTTGCATGTCTATAGTTCCAATATGCATCTGAATATTTATATAGTAATTGTTGGAAGATTGTAGGGCGATGATGAGGAATACCAAGCCTGCTTGCAAATTTTTAAGATCAACGGGCTCGCGCGGGTCAACATATAATACCAGAATCATCGGAAGAAATGCATACAAGAACAGAAGTTTTGTTGGGAGGCCTTGGGAGAGAAGTAGACGACTTTTATACGAGTCCGCAATGCTCTTCATTTATTTGTTGTTCCTAATCTATGCTCTGGCTATCCATTTATACAGGCTGTTCGGGAGACTGCGGCTGCGGCTGCGGCTGCGGCTGCAGAAAAATAACTATGAACACTGTAACTGCTGTTGAAGAAATAACTGCGAACACTGTAGCTGTTGTTGCTGCTTGCTGCAAAACATCTAAACGAACAGGCTGATACAGCAGATATTATAATCCAGTGCTGGTTAGAAGTAATTTTGTGCTTTTGTCACTACTACCACTGTAAGATCGCGCTAGTCAAGTCCACTTCAGCAACCATGACCATTCCATATCTCCATCCTTTGCCCCAAGAGCAGTGGCGGGAGCAAAACGTACAAATGTATATGGGACTCAATTACAATTTACATGTGCACTAGAAATTGTTTCCCCTGCCTGTGTACTCCTATTTCTATCATCGACGGGCAATGGAATAGACAAGGGACCGACGCAAGGCGAAGGCGTGAAGAAGAAGCTATTTTCATATGAGTTTAGCCTTGCTGTTCAGCGTATGTTGTTCCATGTAATGGGTAGACTTTGAGGGTGTTCTAGTTACTTTGAACTATGTGTCGGGGTCATGAGATTGTAAGATTGTAACCCCAACATCGGTTGTTTCTGTAACAAACCTTAGGTCAGTCTTAATGAAGACTTTTATTTCATAGTTTCCAAGTATGACACATCAGCTTTGTAATCTTATTATGCTCAGTGCATACTTTCATTTCACAGTTTCATATGATAGCCAGAACCATAAAATGGTGGAGAATGGAAGAAAATATGCTCAATGTACTTTCGCTTCACTTTCATTGTCTAGAAAAGGGAGCTGGGGACCTTTCATTAGGATAAAAGGCAAATCTTTCTCTCTAGGCTATGTAAAATGCTGGATTTTTAATTTATACGATAAATAAACTGTTTTGGATTTTTATTTCAAAATTAAAATAACAACAAAATTAATCAACTAAAAAACATTTAATCCACCAACTGCTATAGATTCAGGCTTTCTGAAGCTAGGTATAAACAGCTCCAAAAAATCAAATAAATTTTCCATAGCTAGGCCATTGTTCGGTGGCTTGGGGAGGAGGGTCTTGAGCGAGGCCACGACGCCTCCTTGTGCCCAACTCAAGGAACCAGCTGCTATGGTGACATTACAAAAGGCAAAGGAGTCGAAGAGACCTGCACACATATAGGGTGTGTTTGGTAGAGCTTATTCTACCGGTTTATGGTCCGGCTTATTGCATTTTTGACACTGTAGCTACAGCGTTTCCACTGTTCACTGTCAGGAGAAGCCATAACAAGCAGCATTTGAGGTGTTTTTTTCAGCTTTTTTCACTGTAGCAATGACAATAAGCTGTGAATAAGCCGTTTGTAGAAGCTGAGCCAAACATGCCCATAATCCACAATTTGGACCATATGATTGATGATTTCTGTGACACCAATAGTTAACGACGATTATCTAAAAGATGTATGCTTATATTGAGATATATCGTCTTTCTGTTTATTCAGGCATTACATCAACATGCACCGCATACGTGCTGACAACATATAATAAAAGGAAAATTAATGCAGATGACACATATAGGCGCTTTTTCCCATAAGATCTGAAGCCAATGCCGATTCTTTAAGAGTTTGCAACATCGGTGCCATCTATGAATATGTTTCCCTTATACTCGCAGTCAGTCGCACCATACCCAGCAGGGGCTTCTGCCTCCACATTGAATGGGACATATAGGATGATGCATCGGGCGTCGCAGCGTTAAGATCCATGGTTACCGGAGACAAGATCGTCAAGCTGGTCACATGCTCCGTGCTCTCCAGAGTAAGGGAACCATGCACGGACGAGCTGATTTTTGCCGCCACAACGACGCTAAGTAGGATAGTCATGAGCAGAGTGTAGAGCTTGGCCATTTTCTGTAGTTTTGTTGGTGGCAATGTTTTGTGAGGGGGCTTTGTTTACACAAGAACTGTGGCTTGAAATGACTTATTGCTGCAAGTGGAGAGGTATATGACATTTATATGTAGGTGGATATGGAGATAAGCCCGCATAATTAACTATACTGTGTTACGGCTAGTTATAAAGAAACAGGGGTAGTATGTTATAGGCACTATCTGTAAAAGTAATCAGCGTTTCGTTTGGAAAAAAATATATAAAGGTGTTACATAAGTCTTCTAGTTCCCCACTAACATCATTTTTAATGAAATTAGAGGTTTGCCGTCATAGATTAAATTAATGAATAAACAATATATGGAGCTCACAAAGGAGAAGAATCAAATGCAGAAAAATCTTCCATAACCGCTTGGGATGGGCTTGCGTACCCGGTCCAGCTCAACTGCTTGGGCTGCCGAGAGAGCACGTCCTTGATGGATCAGGTCACGGGCCTAAATGGGCCGATGTTCAATCACACATTATTGGAGGATAATATATAGCCTGAATTCCCGGTCCATCATATTTTACGTCCATTGTTGTTGGATTCAGGACAACCCATAAGCAGTCGAACTTCGTAGAGCAAAATGGCAGAGGATGAGAGCGCACTGTTCGGTCACTCAGAGCAGGCATTTTATAATCCTCAATTCTCACCGTGAGAAGGAAATCCGTTACTGTTCCATCCGATCCTGCTCGCGGTAGATTATGCAGGAGTCGCTCAAATTATTAGATGCCAATGCGCACTTGATTTTGCAATATGATTAAGAGGCGAAGTATTTGAACTGATCCGTTGGTTAGTACTATATGGTCGTTGCTGGATTGAGAACAGCAGCCATATGCATTAGTATCGAGCCAACCACGTGTGCGGCCGGCCGGACGGCCAAACTGAGCAGATTAATTACGCACGTCGCAATGGCTCAAGTAGCTTTCTGAATCCTGGATTACGCGAGGCCGGGGAGACAGACAGGGCGTGATGAGCCTGCTGCCTGCATGCCTACCCAACCATGACGAGCGCTTACGGTAGGCACGCCGGCGCGCATGCTGCATGCATGCACGGAAGTCATCGGCCACACGTACCCCGAACAGCGACGCACGGTCAAAAGCCACGACGGACGGGACGGGGGAGAGAGATTTTGTTTTTGCGACGCGCAAAATGTCAACGCGTGCACGCCACCTTCCTCGCTCGGCCACCGGTCCGCACGTCGATATGCACAGCCGGCGGCCGGACGCGGCGCGCCACCACGCGGAAAAGATCAGTCCCGTGCCACCACGTGGAAAAGATCAGTCCCGTGCCTTTCCCCTCACCGGATCGTAGTAAAGCGCGATCGCTTTTCCGGCGCCGCGAAGAAAGTCCAGGCTCGCGTAGCAGGTGTGGCCGCGGAGGCGGGCGGGCGTGTCCGCGTCACGCGACGAGCGCCGCGGCACGCACGGATCTATTTCTTTCGGCGGCGTGCGTGTCGGTTGGTCGGGCTCATCGGTCGGTGGCCGCTGGGCTTTTACATGCGCGCGATGTGTAGCATGCATGGCAGATCTAGCTAGGTGCCGCTCCAAAGAATCAAGAATCTACCTGCAGTGCGTGCGCAAGCTGCAAGCACAACACAAAACAAAGACATCGAGCCCAGCGTAGGTACTTCGTATCGTAGCGCCGGTACCTAGCCGTCGTACGTACATATGTAGTCAACGCGGCTTCTGCACTCTTCCTCGTAATTTACCTGCCATGACAACCAAAGGATCGCTCCTTATCTAACGAAAGGAATAAAAGCATAAAAGACGTCACCTTTGGTGCCTCGCGCATGACTGATTGACCCACTGGAGAGTGTTGGAGATAGGTGGTGTTCTTTTTTCTCCTCTGATCCGGCCGGAGGAGATGGCCGGCGATTCGACGACGTTGAACGGTCTGAACGAATTACCTGGTCTCGTCGGGATAACAGAAAGCAGTCGAAAGGTGAAGAAAAGAGCAGGAAAAATCTTGCGGCATTACCGACGTACACGATCTTCCATGCTTTGCTACCCGGCAAAGGAAACTCCACATCCTTGCAATGCCATCGCAAGCTAACGCTGGAAGATTTGATTCTAGTTAGTATAGTTAACATAATTTCCGTCCCAATCAAAAACCATATTTAAAAGTTTTCAGATATATCGTACCACAGATCGATACAGCACTGCGTTTGGCATAGTCAGCAACTCAGCAGTTGTTCATCGTCCTTGTCAAAAAAGTCAGTCATCCTAGCTGTTCATCAACTGCTCTATAAAGTGCGTGCCATTCAAACATTTCGTCATCCTTAACCAAAAGCACCAACTTATTCTAGTACGGAATACAGATCTATCAGATGTTTATTATACATTATTATATTGACCGTGATCAGCAAGAATCAATTACGCACACTTTTATCCAGTAGTGAGGTAAAGAACCATTATTCTACTCTCTTCAGCCAAGGAATTGAAAATAGCCGCTGATCGAGTCATGTTTGCAAGCAACGCAAGTATACTGCAGAGCCACACACGGGTCAAAATGGACGTGTAAATGCAACAGGAAGGAAAAGCAAAGGAGCTAGATTTGGTTCACAATCCAAAGGTGGTTGCAGCCTAACGAGATCAGACCTACCCCCCATTTGTCAACTGCTCTTTCCTCCACATCCTCCGTATGCGCGCGCGCACATTCAAAGTCCTTGCCGCACACGTCTCACGCGTCGCCCACGCCCACCATTTAAGCCTCCTCATCCTCCTCTCTTCTCTTCCAGGCCAAGGCCACCCGATCTCCTCGCAAACCTACACCTCGCAATCTCACGAAACTTGCAACCAGTCACAAGCTTCTTCGTCTCCTTCAGAAGCATTATTCTCCTCGGAGATCGCCAAGCTGCACAAAGGTCGTCGTCGTTGTTGAGTTTGGCAAGGATCGTCGATGGCAGTTCGGACGTCTCGGCTGGCTGTCCGTGTGGTGGTTGCGCTCTTGTTCTTGCTTCTCTGTGGCAATGCTCTAAGCACAGCGGAGTGCGCCAGGCCGTTGCAGCATGATCATGGCGCCAGGTTCTCGACGGCGAACTTGTTCGTCGTTGCGAGGGCCGGGCCGAGTCGACGAGGTGCTGGCCATTAGTAGTCTTGTAGAGCACCACCCCAGGATCGACCTCAGTCGAGTTCTCTCAAGTGTTATATATCAAATATTTTTTCTTTGTTAATTTACTCTTCTAGTTGATGTTTCATTTGTTCTTTCCAAAGGGATAGCTCATAGCTTCTTGATATATGGCGGCGAGTTTTGTTCATATTCCCCCTTTAATGTTTAGCCTTTTTCTTCCCTGTTGCTTGTAAACAAGCTAATGGATTGTGTTTGTAAGAGCAATTTAAGGATCCATCCCAAACATGGGAGATTTTCTTAGTTCCGGCAGAAATTGAATGCCATGTAGATGTAGAAAGACCTTATAAGATTGTAAAACGTCAGAAGGACAAACGCCCTTGTACTGGTCTAGATTTATGGATATCCTTTGCATCACTAGTTGCATGCCTGCCACGAATAAATTATCCAGCAGTGAATTTTACGAGGTCAATTGTCTTTTTTTTTGCATGTGCGACAAAAAAGGTTCAATAAAATCTAAATCTTCTCATTGCATTGCACGGCATAGTAAGATCGCCATTTTTTCAAGGGGACAATCAGAGTATACACATATTCACCTTGGCCAAAATTGTGCAATGAATTTTGTCATATGCTTTTCAGCTGGCTGTATCAAGAACGTGTTAATAGACAGAGAAATAACACCGTTTCAGAAGCCCCATTTTTGCTAAATAAAGCAACATGCATGACAGAGATCATCTGTTTCCCATTAACTGCACTGTGTCTTTGATCTTTTCGAAGAAAACCACTTCCCCAGCTTCGGTCGAGTATTTTTCTTCTCACAAGATGATGGCACAGTGTCTTCTATGTGTGTCCTCCTGTTGCTCCTCAGTCTTGAATAAGAGAACCACCCACGAAAGAAACTTCCCTTCTTGCAGCTTTCTTCAATGCACTGCTCATTGTGCTGGTAAACATAAAGATCTTCTTCTAAAACACTAGTCGAAGAACGCCTCATATCAGTAAGCTTCTCACCCTCATCTTCATTGAGTTCATCCAATAAAGTCCTTGGACTGAAACCATCCAGCGAAGTCCTTGACCTACAAACAGGTAACATTTCCAATGCAACCAATTTTGAGCAAAGTAGCGTTTCATCATCGGATTGAAATGTGAGATAAAGCAGATAAAAGGCCCTCCTGGGGCATTACAATATTGGATACCTTCTGTGGGATGCCGCCTTGTGTATTTTAGAAAGACTCTTGCATGGGTTGTAGTCAACAGAGAGATGCTGGGCAAAATGAAGCTGCACGAAGGGGGGGATGTATAAGAAATGGTACTCAACAGCATGGCACCGAAAGCAATGATATGGCACAAAACAGTGTGAATTATTAAAAGGGATTCCAAACTTAGTCACCCAAAGTATCTTGACGAGAAACATAATACTTGATATTCGTGCTGCATTTGATTATCCGAGCTGACTGAGTTGACAGTAAGAGATGGATGTTTCTGTTTGCATATTATGGTCTTGAAAGAACAAATGAGACATGTTTCTTCATGGTGAGATACATAGAAGTACATCATGGTTATGGACAATATGACAGTTGGAGTTCAAGGAAATAGGACATTGAGTTACTGTTGCATTTTAATAGGGGGTACTTCAGTCCCCAAGAAGGCTTAACCAAACGTGCAATTGTTTCCTCAAACGTCTTATTGTCCAATTAGCACCATATCTTGTATGAACAAGTAATTAAACGAGATTGTTTGGTAAATGAAATAGGATATGTAATATTCCTGCTTATCCCACAAGATAGGGCAGAATTAGTCGGCACTAAAAGAGTAAAGTTGCCTCCAAGAACCTATGGCAGAGCAGGAAAGTGCATCTACCTCATCGCCATCTCTTATACCAAATGCACGCAATGTTGTCTTGTCATCTGTCAGTTTCTCGTCCTTGAAGCATAAGCAGAAGTGACTCCACACGTGCTGCCTACAACAAGCAAGCAACGACCTCCAATGTTAAGTTGCCAACGTCAAACTCCCTCCCCCATCAATAAGAAATCTGAATCACCACAATCCCTTTTTTTATGTGATAACAAAATCGCAATCCAGTTAATTTTTTTTTCTTCCGAGGATTGCCAGCCAATCGATTAGGCTCCACAACGCAGCACATGGACAAACAACTAGATTTGATCGAGAGCGGCGTACCAGGAGATGGTCCTCTCGGGGTCGTCATAGACGGCGAAGAACACGTCCTCGATGGCCGCCTTGAGCTCCCAAACCGCAGCCGTCCTCGCGATCTGCACATCTGTTCAAGCAGGGAATGGAACGTCAACCGCCACATCAGAAATCCCCAATTCCACGTCACTCAGGAATCCACCAACAAACAAATCTTTAGATAACGACCAACAAACCAATCTGGTCAAAAGAAAAAAAAATCAAGGGGAAAAGAAAGGGCGCATGAATTGGGGGGTACCGAAGCAGGAGGCGTCGAGCTTGCGGACGGTGAGGCGGAGGCGCGGTTCGGGGAGGCGGCGGTAGGAGAAGCTGCTGCGGCGGCCGCAGGCGAGCGCGCCGATGCAGTCCGCGCCGCCGCCGAAGATGTCGTCGAGGCCAAGGGCGGCGTCAATGTCGCCGGCGTCGGGGGACGCCGAGCGGAAGCTGGGCGGCATCGCACAGCATGGAGCGGACCCAAGAACCGGCCTTCAAGAACCCTTCCCCAGAAATTCCCCCGCCGCCCCGAACCGGCACCAACAAAAATCCCCAGGAAATAAACGAGGCGTCAATCAAGAACGAAGCCCGAATGCTCCGAGCAACCTAACCAATCGATCGATCGATCGATCGACAGGAGAGGAATGGGGGTCCGGTCCCGGTTTGTAGACGGCGGCGAACCCAATAAACGGTGGGGTTGGTCCGCTCTCCTCCCGGCGCGGCGCGGCGGTTGTCGTGTTGCCGAGAGGAGGCGGATGAGACCGGAGAGGAGAGGAGGCCGGCTGCGCCTCGGTGGCAGCGAACGGTAGCCGTTGGAGGCGGCGTGGGTGCGTTTCCTTACCTTCGGTGGTCGGGCTCGGCCGTGAGCTGGCCCGGAATTCCGGACGCTTGGGCCGCCTCTCTGGGCACGCTCATGATAGAATGGATACTCGTTTTCGGCCTGGTTTGAGGTGGATTCGATTTGTGTGTTTTGGACATTTCATTTGTGCACCGAGGCTGACTTCGATATAAATTTGTGCTAAAAAAATGGGATTTAAATTTGTGTGCTAGGCATGGATTCGTGAGTCGGCGTGTGTGTGTGTGTGGGGGGGGGGGGGGTGGGGAGTGAGCTTTGCCCTTAGAGTGAGAGTTAGGTAAATCTGCAGTTTTTGATAGGAACTCTTTCCAACATTTCCTGAAACATGCTTCAACTTTTGTGGAAACTTGATCGATTCAACACTCTTTCAAAAACAACTTATCATAGTTCCATATTCATTTGACCTTGGTGAAACAATTCCCGAACATTTCTTCAACTCCTTTTGTAAATACATTCAACGTTTTTATAAAACCGTGAAAACAACTTTGTTCAACCTTTTTTGATCCTAGAACAAGGCTTCAACCTTTCTGGAAACTAGATTCAACATTTGGAAAATTTGACAACAAGATATTGTGGATATATCCCCTTTCAACAGTTGTGTTCGACATTTTTGTGATCCAAGTTTCAACATTTCCTTAAACCATGTTTCAACTTTTTCGAATTTGAGTTCAAAAATGTGTTCAACCAAGTTTTTACTTTTATGTAACTCTACCCATATATCCCCTTTCTACACTGACACCGGAAAAGAGTTGAAGCATCCTTCTCTCACGCCAACTGAAAGCAAAATCTGTCAAACTATTCAACAAATAACTTTAGCCAATTGCTTCTCCGGCAATGGCGCCAGCAATGCTTGTTGGTGTTCGCTAACGTCGTTATTAAGTGTAGGTATAAAACCTATTCTTGATAACGGCGCTAGGAGTGCGTGTTGGTTTCTTAGGCTCTAGAATGAGATTCTGTAAGCGCACAGAATAACACGTTGTAGCATTTCACTATGGAGTAAATCCAGGGTATCGTATTTTTCCTCAGGGAAGCAAAAGATGTAAAGTGTATAGGTTGAGATAGAATGATAGAAATTCCAGAAATATCAACAGACTAACTTTAGGTAAGATAAAGGGTGCAATGACGAGGTGGTCACGAAGTGACCAATACTGGCCAGTCGGAAAGACCGGCCGGAACTTAGCAAGCCTACAAGACTAGCTGGATAGAAGGTCTGGAAGAGACCAGCGACACAAGGAGAACTACTCTTAGAAAAGGAAAGACTTTGGGAGAACAACGAGAGGGAAAGATTCCTATGACACTCCTAAACTAGAGAGAAAGCCTCTCTAGACTTAGCCTAGACTTCACCTAGATTGTCGGGAGACCTGAACTTGCTTCGACAGCTGCCGTAAAGGTCCTAGGAAAGAGAGAGGAAGGGGGGACCTAGACTAACCTGCAACTACTGTTATGAATACACCCGAACGGGGTGGACTCCTAGGACGAACAGGGCTGTCACCACCTGCCGCCTACCACTGCAGTTCCGTGGGGTGCAACACACTTTCGGACTGGTTATCAAGCCAGACACCACGTCTGGACTTGAGAACCAGGACTTCCAATGTGGCCTGACACGGGAAATCCCCCGTCAAACCTAGAGCGCTATCCTGAGCAACTCTAGTAGAGGCAGAAAACCCGCAAGGGTGAAACCCGACAAGAGCTAGCTAAACTCTAACTAAACTAGAGGCAGAAAGACTTTAACCACGCTAAGCTACTAGGACTTGAGATAAATGATAAATGCGGTAAAGTAAAGCTAACTCAGAAGATATAGAAGATAGATATATTATTGGAATATTCAAAGTAAAGGAAAAGATACAAGAGTGTCGGGTACCTAAAATCAGATACCCGCGGTTAACCTTTTTTTTTTTGAGCATAATCACCACCTTTTATTAGACTTCATTATAGGTGATACAAACGCCCTCGGGCGGTGACAAGAACCAAACATGTCTGCCTACATTAGCATAAATACAACTTCTAGCTAAATTATGTGCATCAACATTCGATGCTCTCCTTTCATGGACAAACTCGCACCTCCTGAAGTCCCTCGATCTCGCTTTTATCTCCTGAACGATATGTCCATACGTTCCCATACCGGCTCCTCTGATGCTCCCAACAACGCTTGCATTGTCACAAGCGATTCTGAACTTCTGGAGAAGCAGGTCAGCTGCTAGCGCCAAACCCTACTTGCACGCAGTTGCCTCCATGGTTTCAGGGTCAGCGATGCCTTCCAAGACCACAGCCGAGGCCCCCATGAACTTGCCAGTGTCGTCACGCGCTACTGCCGCTGCTGACGCTACACCCGTATTCTTAGAGAGAGCTGCGTCGACATTTATCTTCATTAGTCCGGGTGGCGGCGGAATCCATCTAGGCGGACACCCTTGCGCCGCGCGCTTCTCCCCTGCGGGGCTTTCAATATCTGCAACTCAGATAAATAGTTGGATATGAAGCGGTGAGTTGACGATGGACTCTGAAATATATCTTCATGAATAGCTTTTCGACGAGCATGCCAAATTGCCCACAACGTAACTGACACTCGTACAAGATCAGCATGGTCCAGAGATTTCATCACCGCTATTAGCCAACCCTTCGCTCCCTGCTCATGAATTGCACTTAAATGTTCTGTGATCTCCTCGTTTTCAAGGGCCCAAACACTTCTGGCCATATTACACTCGATTAGGGAGTGCTTCCAAGAATCTGTCTCACCACAAATTGAACACGCATTATTATCTGCCATGTTCCTATGCTGCAAAACATCCTTCGATGGAAGGGAACTTCTGGCCAGCCTCCAAAGAAAAACTTTAACCTTCGATGGAACTTTTATTCCCCACAAGGAATTCCACTCATTCTCCTCAGCTTTCACATTTGACCTGCCCGGGTTGTTTAACAAATATTGTCTCCCAGCAAGCATCTTGTATGCTGATCTGACTGAAAAAACTCCGCTCCTCTCATGATGCCAAGCCCAGAAATCATCTTGTCGTCTGGTGCTCAAAGGAATACTCATGATTGCCTCCATGTCAGCAGGAGTAAAAAATTCTTGCAACTTTTCCTTATCCCAACTCGCTGTAGATTCATCGATGAGGTCGCTAACAAGCTGTGGTGGGTTCGCAATATTACACATGAATGGCCTTCTATACCCAGCTGTCGGTAGCCAGTCCATGGACCATATCATAGTAGTTTCTCCTGTACCAATCCGTCTGATCAAGCCTTGCTTAAGAACATCGTGGCCATCAATGATTGCACGCCAAATCCGAGAAGGTCTAGAACCGAGTCCTGCATCCAGGAAGACCCCATGCGGGTAATATACAACTTTTAAAACCCTTGCGCTCAGTGAGGTTTCATCTTGTAGTATCCTCCATGCGGATTTAGCGAGTAGTGCTAAATTAAACATCTCTAGATCACGAAATTCCATACCGCCTAGGTATTTCGGCTGAGCCATGTCATCCAAGCAACCCAACACGTCTTGCGTTTTCCTTCCTTGCATCCCCACCAGAAGTCACGCATTAGACCATTGATACCCGCGGTTAACCGCGTAAACCCAGTGACTACACATGAATCCCCAGGGGCCAGGCCGAAGACCGTCGCCACCACCAAAGGACTGGAGAACGGCCTGGCCCACATTACGGAGCGGGAATGGGCCAGATGGTTCTGAGAGCCGCGCCTAGCTCCCGTCCGAGGAGGATCCCACGTGCATGGAACGACTCGACCTCGCGCTAATCCTTCCGACACCGGGGGGTCGGGGAGAAACTCCGTCTCGGCCGACCCTGGGCTCCCGACTCCAATCGTGGCAAGGGGCAGTTGGACGGCAGGGGTCAGACCCTGGCCGATAGAGCTCATTCAATTGGGGCGCAAGTGGGCATCCTTCAGACGACGTGAGCCGCTATCCCGCACGTCGCGCGGAGACGTTTGACAGCGGGTAAGCCGCCTCCCCATACGGTAACAGTCCCAGCTGGAACCCAACAGGGTCAGAACAGTGCATGGATAGTCGAGAACATGACCCGAACATCCCCGCCGCAGCGGGACTGCAGCCAACGTCACCGTCTTGGTCCGCGAACGGAGGCATCGAGGAAGGAAGCGCATGTCCCTGCCGAGCCGTCTACCCATACCTATTCCCTTACTTTCTTTTTCTTTTTTCCTCCATCCTTGTAAGCAGTCAATCCTCCCTTGTCAGGATAAAAAGGAAGATTGACTCGCAGCTGGGGGACGACTCTCTTACTTTTTCACACTTCACACTCGCTTCCCCTCGCCCGGGGAGCGCACGCTAGGAGGAACACCCATGAACACTTGAGAGACTTGGGAGCTTTCCCCTCTCTCGCCAAGCTTGTAACCCTTACTACAAGCAATACAATCCGAACCGACTCAGTGGACGTAGGGCTTCGATCGCCTGAACCAGTATAATCCCCCGTGTCAAACTCCATTCACCCCAAGCAACCAAATGCGTAGTCTAAATTTACTCATCGGCCGGTTTCTCAATGCCGACAGTTGGCGCTCCTGGCAGGGGACCTCTGCGCGCTACGGTTGTGACCATCGCCACCACCGATGGTGGCGCCGTCGTCATCCCGTCGAGCGGACCGTGACATCGCCGACCCAAGGGAGAGTGGGCTCCTGCCCACTCCGCTTTTCCCGCCACACCAAGTCATCCGATTCAGAAGTTTGGAGTTCGAGGCCGACTACACCGGCCGCCTGCAGCTGATGCAGGACTACCCGTCCCTCTTCGGAAGGGGACCTCTCGCCATCCATCCCCGGTTGGTCCGGGACATGGATGGTTCCGGCCATGAGGTGCGCATGGAGGCGCACTTCGGGCCAAATCCGCGGCCCAACGAGTATCGCCGCGTCCACTATACTCTCGCGGCCGCGGCCGCCCACCTCCATGGCCAGTCGCCGTTCCCGCCGGAGGAGGAGCTCTGGGGACGCCCCGACGCGCTTCCTCGAGCACTACGACACATGATGGAATCGCTTCAGCATTGGGTCGCCTCCCACCTTTTGTCTGCGTCCCCTGCAGCTGGGAGCCGTTTGGGCGCAATATGGCGCGAAACTAGCCGGCCTCGTGACCCGCCATCCCTGCAGGTGGCGCGGACGCGGTCACCGCCCTCTGCGCTCAGGATGGTGATCGCGAACACCGCCGTTCCTCGCGAATGGGGCTACGGCAGCTTGCCTTGTCGCATTGAGGCATATCTTGGCTCGGAGCCACGCACTTCCGAGTGCCGGCGCGTCTTCTACGCGCTGGCCAAAATCTTGGTGCAGCTCGAGGGGTGGGGGCACCCCTTGCCGGAATCTGACTTCTGGCGGCGAGGCGTTCCTCTGCCTCACAGCCTCCGCATCGTCGCGGATTAGTTCGAGCGCGAACTCACCCGCCGCCTTCCCTCGTCGGTGTGGGTGAGCGCACCCATGGCTGATGCGATGCGACGCGACCCTGTTGTCCCAACCCCTCTTACTGCCACGGTCGGGGGATGGCCCGGGGCCCGCATCCTTCACTCTGATGCCGCGACCGACTCCGACTCCGACTCCGACCTTCTCGACGAGTGCTTCAGCTTCGGCGGCCACGACCCTACGCGCAAATGCTGCATGATTAGCAGCACCGAGGGCCATGTCGAGGATTTGGGGGCTGAGGAGAAAGAGGAGGGGAACGGGGACGAGAACAATGTTGATCCGGTGGGGGCCCAACCTCCTCCACTGCTTGTCGAGTAGGGAGGGTTCCAGCACGTCCCCCATCTCGTCCCGCCGCCGTCGGCTAGTGTGGCAGGGGCGAATCGTGATGTCTGGATGGCAGACGCTAACGCCGCTGTTGCGCACGAGCATGACGTCCGTCAGCTTCTTGCGCGGGAACGGGAGCTTCAGGATCACGAACGACTCCTGAGGCGAGAACGCGAGGTCATCAAGCAGGAGCTAGCGTAGCGTTGGAACCAGGCTCGAGCCAGGGCCCGACGGGTCCAGCAGCAGATCATCGACGACGCTGGAGGTGACCTCCCGCTCTTCCCGCGAGCCAGTCAGAATATCGCAGCCGCGGCGGCTCTGTTCTGACGGATGCAACCGCCGGCGACCCCCAGCTGAGCGACAAGACCGAAAGGAGCTCGAAAGCCTCCTCCGCTTCGCGGCGGACCAGCAGGCCAAAAGCTCCCTGTCTCGGCGACGGGGGCGCAGCTCCGGCACACCCACAGTGAGCGACCGCGAGGGGGAGGCCTCCGTTCAGCAATCCCCGTGCGGGGAACGAGAAGATCAGAACATGCCGCCAATCCACCAGCGCATCGGAAACATCATGGACGCCCGAGTGCTGCTCGACGCGTGTCGCCACGCGCAAGGCCATGATCAGCGGCGCGAGGCCATCAACCATGGCTATCATCCAAGACATGGAGGTCGTTACGACCCGAGCGAAGACCGGAGCCCGAGCCCGCTGCCGTCGGGTCCCTGGGCATTCGGCGAAGATGTCCTGCGCGCGCCGGTCCCCCAGCGGTACCGCGCACCCGGGAACATCACCAAGTACTCCAGCGATTCCAAACCGGCCACGTGGCTAGAGGACTATCGGTTAGCTTGCCAAGCAGGCGGCGCGGACGATGACCTATTCATCATCCGCAACTTGCCGCTCTACCTCGCCGACTCCACTCGGGCGTGGCTTGAGCACGTCCCGAGAGGTTCCATCCGATGCTGGGTGGATCTCAGGGAGATCTTTGAAGGAAACTTTCAGGGGACATATGAGCGACCAGGAAACTTCTGGGACCTTCGCAACTGCAAACAGAAGCCTGATGAGTCGCTGCGTGAATACATTCGCCGCTTCTCCAAGATGCGCAACTCCCTGCCCAACGTTGTCGACGCCGACGCCATCAGCGCGTTCCTGACAGGGACAGGAACAAATCGCTGGTTCACAAGTTGGGGCGTAAGAGCCCCTCGACCACGAAAGAGCTGCTAGACATCGCCACCAGTCATGCCTCCGGGGAGGACGTGGTCGGGGCCATCTTCGAGCGCCTGGCCGCGAAGGCCAAGAGGGCCAAAGTGGCTGACGTTGCTGGCCCTTCGGCCCAGTCGGGCAAGAAGAAGAAGAAGAAGAAGAAGAAGAACAACCTTCATCGACAGGAAGTTCACTGGTGGCGGCGGTCGAGCGCAAGCCCAAGAAGGCCACAAACGAGGTGGTACCTGATCACTTCGAGAAGTTGCTGGAGGGCCCATGCCCGAACCACACGTTCTCCGTCAAGCATCTGTACAAGGACTGCAGCCTCATGCGCAAGTTCCTTGCTGGGTTCACAAGGAAGCAGGACATGAAGCCTTCCGACCCCAAGCGCTGACGAAAGGTGGAGCGTCGGGAGGTATACGCCGTGGAGCCGGCAGCCCCGGAGTTCCTCAAGTGGTCGGGTATGGCGGTCACCTTCGACCTCTCCGACCATCCTGACCGGGTTTACTGCCCAGGATGCTACCCGGTAGTCATCGACCCCATCGTCGCTTCGACGAAGCTCACAAAGGTGCTCATGGACGGAGGCAGCGGCCTCAACATACTGTACGCCATGACCCTCAATGCCATGGGCATCGATCTCAAACATCAGGGTTGACTGGGCGGCCGTGGCAGTTTACCAACGGTACGCAGTTTACCGGCCAGGAATTCCTGGAATTCTGCGACGACCACAACATCAGGGTCGACTGGACGGCCGTTGCGCACCCTCGAACGAACGGGCAGGTTGAACACACCAACGGCATGGTCTTGCAAGGACTCAAGCCCTGGATATTCAACAAGCTAAAGGATTGCGCCGGCCGATGGGTGCAGGAGCTTCCCTCGGTGCTTTGGAGTCTACGAACGACCCCAAGCCGCGCGACCGGTCACACCCCTTTCTTCATGATCTACGGAGCCGAGACGGTGTTGCCAACCGACCTCGAGTATGGAGCCCCAAGAGTCCAAGCTTACAAGGAGGAAAACAACAGGCGTTTCTTCGAAGACGCACTCGACCAGATCGATGAGGATCGCGGGGTCACCCTCTTACGTGCGACGAAGTACCTGCAGGCGCTGCGACGATACCACGGACGGCGAGTCCGCGGACGAGCTTTCAACGTGGGCGTCCTCGTCCTCTGACTCGTGCAGACCAACAAGGACCGCCACAAGCTGTCGCCACCTTGGGAGGGACCCTTCATCATCTCCGAGATACTCTGACCTGGAACATACAAGCTGATGGACTCGGAAGGACAGCAGATCAAGAACGCATGGAACATCGAATAGCTACGTCACTTCTACCCTTAAGATTTTCATTGCCTTCCTTCTCTTTGCGAAGTAAACATGCGTTTCTCTTCCAAACTCACTCTCGGAGCAGCCGCTAGTTTTAACCCCCCACTCGGAGGCTACACTCGGCGGGTGCGGTGACAACACCATGTGCGTCCTGTGTACAGGGCAGTGACGTCCCGGCGGAAACAATGCAATTCCGCCAGGAATCACATCCGATGACCTGTACCAAGGACCCACACTCCGACCCTCAGACGTACTCGCCGTTACTTTGAGACAACGGGCAGCGGATCGCGGCTCCGAGTCCCACTGCCCGATTCAAAGGCACCTGATGCCTCAGCGGCTAAGGACGGCCTAAACCAGCAGTACAAACTCTAAGCCCAAATCCGAACGCTCAAAGTCGAAAAGGTCAGATCGTTGCGTAAAAAAGGGATAAAAAATGAAATAACAACTTAAGCGCGTTTTCCTTATTACATACTTAAAGTTTTTGTCCAAACAAAACAAGAAGACAAAAGGCCCTCGTTGGCTCGACCCAATCTAACCATTCTCCACCTTTTTTCTTCAGCCAGCGCGGCGCGGAAGGAACTCCTCCTTGTACTCCTCTAGGAGGCGCTCGGCGCTTGGGCGAACCTCCTCCTCGAGTGCCACCAGGGTTGCGGGAAAATTCACCTCGGCGAAACCCTCGCTCATACACTCCACTTTGATCGCGGCATCGAAGTGTGCGCAGAAAACAGTGAGAGTCAGGCGGATGCCGGTCCCCATCGCCTCCTCCTCCAAAGCCCTTACGTGGATCGGCAGGTTGAGCACTTGCTGTGCTGGCTCACTGGGCTCGCCGGTCATCTTCATCCCCACCCGGGCACATGAGTGGACGAGGTCAAGCCGAAGTTGGCAAGCAAGGCTCGCGACTCCGCCAGCTCCCTGTCAAGATCTGAATTGAAGGAGCTCGGAGGTGAGAAATGAGTGCAAGCATAAAATAAAACAAAGACATCAAAAAGCCACTTGCCGGTATTCTTGACGCGAAGCACAACCATCTCGTTGGCAAGGTCGCCAAGGGAAGCTTTGGCGTCCTTTTTCCTTTTCCTCTCCACCTCCGCTTGGGCCGCAAAGGCCTCCGCCAACCGTCCAACTGCCCTTCTGGCCATGAGGCCATTCATTGCTCCCTCTCCCAATGCCTGGGTCGGCCAGGGCGCCTGCGTGGCGGCCATCAACTCTGAACGCTGAAAGGGAGGGAGCCGCCGCAGGGAAATCGCGGCAACGACGAAGCGGAGGTGGGCGCAGCAGGTGACGAATCGGCAGGGAGGATGATGACGGAATGCGGCGTCGGAAGAGAATCGCGGAACACGGCGGGAGGAGGAGCGAATCGGGAGAAAATCGTGGTGGATTGCGGCGGATCGGGGCGGAGATGCAACTGTAGCGGAAGTTGAGGGAAAGATGGTAAGCGCGAGAAGGTGCCGCCCCAGGTACGACCGCTCTCATTTATATCCTCTGAACTGCCGCGGCATCGCCTGACCCGTCGCGTCTCTTCAAATTTGCCTCGTGCGCCGTGTTTTGTCGTCTTGTTCGTTTTTTCCTTCCCGCAGAAGCCAGGGCAATCCACATGGCGCCGAACTGGCGTCCCAAGATTCATGCCCGTCCTAATTAACGAGACGATCAGGGGCGTCCCTTCGGCCCCCCTGCAGGCATCACGGGCCCAACCGATCAGGAAAGCCAGCTGGGCTCACAGGTAACGTTGGCTAGGTGCTGAAAATGCCCCGACGGCCTATTTCTGGCCCAAGAGTGCGAAGGCTGGCCCATGAGACGGGTTCAACAGCCGCTCTGGGAAAACGAGAGTGAGGGGCGAACAAAGAGGGGTCCCAGCGGCCAGTACCCCGACGCGCGGAGCGTCACAGGCCTGTGTCGGTTGCGTCTGAGTCCTGATGGAGAGTTGGACCAAGGTTTTCCCATCGACGGGAGGCTGCGAAGCCCCCGAGCCCGAACGAAAGGACTCAAGAACTAGTTGGACCGATCCCACGGATCATATGAAGTTGACCCCAGCTGGTCTCAATTGGATCCCCGCTAAGGGCAAGCCAGGGCTTCACTCGAACTCACCCGCTAGCAGCTCGACCGGGCACCCGCCGTCGGACCATCGAGGAACAGACGGGGCGGCTCAGCACCCCTATCACAACGCAGTGGTATGCGGGGGAAGTCAAATAAAAGACGAAACAACCCTCGGCCGGACCTCGTAACGAATGGGGACTCGGGCGCTCGTATTCGCGAATCGGGCCAACAACGTGGCCTCAGCAAGTAAAGAGGGACCCTTTATTTCCACAAATTACAAGTCGAAACAACAACTCTCGGCTGCCCAAAGGAAATCGAGGAGAGACCCCCTTTACGAAACACAAACGAGTTTCCCCTCGGGATGACGCGTCACGGAGACCACCAGCTTGCGAAAGTCAAAGGCCCGGACCCTTTCGGCGCCTCGCAGACGGTCCCCCGTCCCGGGGGGGGGGGGGGGGGGGCGACCCTGCGATGGTCGCCTCGGGTGAGATTCCTGATCCGACCCTTATTCTTCCACAATATGGAGGAACAAGGCCTCGGGTTACACAGGACTCGACCTCGAGGATGACCGGGGCGGGCGCCGCGGTCCCTAGTAGCGTCGGGTGCGACTTCGGGTCCGGATCGCCTCGTCTTCCAATGGGAAGGAACGGCTGCCCGAAGAGAACTTGCCTCGGCATCGAACAGCCTCCTCACGGCCCGTGCCATCTGAAGGGATGCCCATGGCCTTGGGAGAAGCCCGGGTCGGGGGCTCGACCCGGGGAAGAAACACCTCAGGAGGGATAGCGTCGAACGGGGCAAACACCTCTAAGGAGACAAGCAAGGAGAGGACAACACCTCCGCCCGAAACGGAGGGTATGGAAGAGGTCATGAATGGGAGAACACACCCCTCGAAGCAGCCCACACGAGGCTGCGAACTGGCCACTTGACCATCCGCCATGGCAAGGTGCGGTGAGGACATGTGAGGAGAGCTCCTCCATTTATAGACGAGCCGTGCGCGTGGATAGGAACGAAGGAGGCATGAAAAGGCGTGAAATCCCAAAACATGGACACGATCCACGAGGGCCTGCCAAGATTCCCGAACCATCAAGGGCCACGCCGAGAATGGACAAGGGCATGGGATCCCCGTCATGAACAGAATCCTCGTGATGATTCCACTACCGAGACCTGGACACGACCAGGCCTAATGAGGACATGCGAACGTCCGAATCCAGCCTGGACGCGCACCGGAAACCCATTCGGGAATCGGGCAAAAACAAATGGCCGTCCGACGCAGGGCGGAATCCAGCACACAACGCGAAAGCGTTCCGCGCGGGACTCGGGGGATACTGTCGGGTACCTAAAACCAAGTACCCGCGGTTAATCACATAAACCAAGTGACTACGCATGAATCCCCAGGGCCAGGCCGAAGACCGTCGTCACCACCAAAGGACTGGAGAACGGCCCAGCCCACGTTACGGAGCGGGAATGGGCCAGATGGTTCTCAGAGCCATGCCTGGCTCCCGTCCGAGGAGGATCCCACGCATGGAAAGGCCCGACTCCGCGCTAATCCTTCCGACCCCCGGGGGGTCGGGGAGAAACTCCGTCTCGGCCGACCCTGGGCTCCCGACTCCAACCGTGGCAAGGGGCAGTTGGACGGCAGGGGTCAGACCCTGGCCGGTGGAGCGCATTCAATATGGGCGCAAGTGGGCGTCCTTCGGACGACATGAGCCGCTGTCCCGCATGTCGCGCGGAGACGTTTGACAGCGGACAAGCCGCCTCCCCATACAGTAAGAGTCCCAGCAGAACCCAACAGGGTCGGAATAGTGCATGAACAGTCGAGAACAGGACCCGGACATCCCCGCCGTGGCGGGACTGCAGCTAGTGTCACCGTCGTGATCCGCGAACGGAGGCGTCGAGGAAGGAAGCGCACATCCCTGCCGAGCCGTCTACCTATATCTATTCCCTTACTTTCTTTTTCTTTTTTCCTCCATCCTTGTATGCAGTCAATCCTCCCTTGTCAGGATAAAAGGGAAGATTGACTCGCAGCTGGGGGACGGCTCTCTTACTTTTTCACACTTCACACTCGCTTCCCCTCGCCCGGGGAGCGCACGCTAGGAGGAACACCCACGAACACTTAGAGACTTGGGAGCTTTCCCCTCTCTCGCCAAGCTTGTAACCCCTACTACGAGCAATACAATCCGAACCGATTCACTGGACGTAGAGCTTCGATCGCTTGAACCAGTATAATCCCTCGTGTCAAACTCCATTCACCCCAAGCAACCAAGCGTGTAGTATAAATTTACTCGTCGGCCAGTTTCTCAACGCTGACAAAGAGCTTTACCAGAACTTCCGAGATAAGCTCGACCCAACTCTAACTCCCAACTCTAACTTAACTAGAAAGTGGAAAACAAAAGTAGTAGAGAGCTCCTTCTTGGTGTGTGTTTTGGAGTGAAATGATGGCCTCCTTATATAGCTTTTATAGGTCGGTTCTTTGCATGCCATGACATCATCAGGATAAGCAAACCGCCACAGCAAATTGGGTCCATTTGGAGCTGATGGTAGGCCGGCCAGCCACCCCTGGTCCGGTCGAACCGGGGGTGTGTCCAATTCCCACCGACTTGAGCGTGGACGTCCTGGATGAAGCCCTGGTGTTGGTTCTTGCTGCATGTGTTCATGCAATGATGGTTTGGACTGAGTTGTGGGCCTCCTAATCCAAGTGTTGTCCTTTCGGTGCCCTTTGATCAAACCACCCTTAATCTCACGGCTCACATTGGTCTTCTTTGTGTTTTCTTGCAGGTCGATCAATGACGTGGCAAGACGAGGAGGTGGTGGGCCGGCCGGACAGGGTGGGGCCGCTGGCCCCACATTCTGGCCATTTTGGCCCCACTTGCTGGCATGTCTCCCTGCAAACACAACTCATCCAAAACTTGTTGAATTTGTTAGTTCTAAGTAAAATGTACATGGAACTTTATGCAAACCTTCATTTATTAGCCGAGATGTTGATGGTCACTAGGTGGTTTAATGGCCGTCAACACCTGGGCAACAAACCAAGCAAGCGCGACGACGATGAGGCCTGCAGCGCTGATCTTTGCAGCAAGCTACCGCCTCGCGACACCCGTGGTCGCCTGAACGCCCTCCGGGAAGAGAGCGACATCGCCTACGACGGCATCCTGGCCTACTCCAACAGGATCAGGGAACATAGGTTCCCTGCGTCGTTCAAGCCGGGCAACATCGACAAGTACAACGGGAAGGGTGATCCCAACCTATGGCTATGCCGCTACTCGACCGCTGGCGACGAATACGCGAAGATTCACTACTTCGCCGCTGCTCTGGATGCCGCACTGCTAACATGGCTGGAGGCTATCCCAGAGCGCACGATCGTTGGACACTATTAGTTATTTTTCTGGGCCTTGAGTATACATATCTCTAAAAATATGTCACCCTATGGCTGCTAAAGTTTGAGTCACTAGAACTTCTTTTTGTCATTGCCTTTTTGAAAAAATGTGACATTCTAAAGCTGACTGTATTCATTTGTGATTCAGATCCTGCATCTTATTTTTATCTTTGTTTCTATGCTTTGACAATGCGTTTGAAGGATGCCACTGATTGCATGCCAGTTTTGGTTTCTGGTACTTCTAGGAGGGGTGCTACGTAGTAGCTAAGCTGATCAAAGTGCTGAGCCGCTGATGGATGCCAACATGAGTATATTTAGCTAGGACGTGTTTTAGGATATGTATAATATATCTATTGTGTTATGATTTATCGTGACATTCTGGGTTTGCACTACATGAATGAGTCAATGTCATAATTAATGTTTGTATGGCTAATGTGGCCAATGATATTGTTAAATTAGATTTTTTTTAATTCCATTCAAATAACCCCGATGAACAATCAGTCGGTATAATGTCCTGAGGGCGACTGATGATGGGTCGGTATTGTGGGACCGAGTTGGCGACCAGAGCGGGGGGGGGGGGGGGGGTGAATGGGAGCCTGATAAAATTTCTTCCAAACGAAGAATTTGGCCTTTGTCCCGTTTAAAACCCAACAACCTCTCTTCTACAAGGTCAAGATCACCTAGCAACTGGTGCTATTGATCCTAGGAACCAAGTAGGAAGCAGCGGAAAGAAGCACGCAAGCGAACGAGCAGAGCGCAAGCAGAACAGCACAAACCTGTGCACCACCGACTAATTCGATGGTCCGAGAGAGAGGGACCACCGCAACAGTCGCTGACCACCAGAGAGCAAGCACACACAGTGTGCAAAGCCTCCGACTAATCCGGTGCCAGGGACAAGGCACCACCGAATCAATCGGTGCTCACCAGAGAACAAGCACAACCAAGCAGCAGGACCACCGATCAATCCGATGGTCACTGAGAAAGACCACCGAATCAGTCGGTGCAGTCCAGAGAGGGGACACATTGAAAACCAGCACCACCGATCAATTCGGTGCACATGAGGAAGCACCACCGGATCAGTCGGTGCAGAGCCGAGACACAGGAATAACACAGCAGCACCAATTAATCCGGTGCCCTTCAGGGATCACAACCGAATTAGTCGGTGGTCCTGACTCAGCAGCAGCTCGAACACAAGATCTGAAATTCCTTTCGATTCAACCCATGATTTGATCCAAGATTTGAGGCACCTCAGGAAAACCACTAGGGCTAATAGATCTGAGAAAATCATGCCTGAAGTCCCCAAGAATCGAGAGGAATCGAAGAAGGAAGATCCAAAAGCAAGAACACGAAGAACACAACAAAACTTCAGATTTGAAGCGATTCGCCGAGTTTCTTGGCAAGGGATTGCATGGGATAAGATCACAAGTGACTCAAAGGCTAATCCATCAAGAAAACTCCATGGGAATCCATCACAAATACGAAGAACAAGCTCGGGAATCAAAGAACTTCTGCAAAACGTGAAGAACACGGGATGAACTCAAACCAAATCATGATTGATTGAAACAAACAAGATTCTTACAAGATTTGGAGGCTAAGTTCCGCCCTTCATCCTTCCCTCTTCAAGACTAGATCACTAATCCTAGGGTAATCACCTCCTAAGCACTAGCAACCTATCATTTAGCACATCAATTAGCCAAAACGTGGATCTCGGAGAAAAACTAAAGAAACAAGGTGGAAGAGTTGCTGAAAATTTCAGCCTCCCCTATTACATATAGGTGGAGCATTAATCCTAGCGACTAAAACCCCTTACATATTTTCCTAGATACAATATCCCTTCAAGGGCATATTTGTCCATCTTTTGATATTTGCATCGGATGGCCGCGCACCCTTCACGACTTAGCTTCGCCTCGACGCAAGCTTCGTGATGGCGCCACGCATCCTCCAATCCGAATCCGTAGCCGCGCCGAGTTCGCCCATGGTTTTGAGGCCCAAATCAAGAAACGAGTCGCCTGGGTGGTTTTGTGGCCAAACCACCAAACCCTCTACTTGGCGCCGCATGCCGTGACGAAGCCCCGGTTTTGTGGCCCAAACCGGTCAAACCCGCTCGCCTTGGTGGTTTTGTGGAAAACCCCCAAAACCCTCCATCTTGCGCCGCACGTTCGATGAAGCCCCGGTTTTGAGGCCAAACCGGTGAAACCGCACACCGCCTGTGTGACTGACAGCTCGATGTGTCTTACTCATCGATGCACCATGTGGACTGCCCATGGCTCCGCCCGGACTCTTTGTGTCCACCCTTCACCGTCGCACGGTTCATCGGCGTAGACCTTTCGCCTGACCTTCACCTCGCGCCGTCGACCGCCATGCCGCATCCAACTGCTGCACGTCATAAGCCAAGGCCCCATCATACTCCACGGTTGTCAATCACTCATCACACCAAGGTGACCACCATTGGTCCTCAATCTCCCCCTTGAGTGCATTGACAACACACATCTCATAATTCGATAATGATATATGAAAAACAGGAATTGAACAGAATGTAGACAGGGAAACTCAAGTAAGTGATCAAAAGCCAAAGGCAGATAAAGATCAATACCAGAGCAAGAATCTCAGTCCCCTAAGACAAGGGCAACGGCTCGACACAACTGAGATAAAATCACATGATCTCCCCAAGAAGAGGCAAAAGGGCTCAACAGCGATCATGTGAACGACAAAAGCTTTGATCAAAACACCAAGTCCTTCAAGAAGAAGAAACACAAGGGCTCAACACCAACTCAGTGAAGATCAAACGCAAAGATACCAATTGTGGAGACTAAAATCATCAAAATATGCAACACACACACAAAAACATTTCTTCTCCTTCCCAAATGCTCCCCTCTATGCAATGTTACAACAAAACAGGAAACTCTCCCTTGGACAGATGCAAGAATTATGAGTACAAAATCTCCCCCTTGTTGACAATGCAAGCATCAAGGTGCAAAATATGAGAGAAATGCATGCCATGAACAACCTACAAAGCTTCTCAGATAGACCAAAAGCATTCAAATTTGCTACAAGTGAACTAAAAACTTGAGAAGCAGGTCATAAGCAAGCAAGTTTAGCCATCATGAGTATAACACGATAGGATCAGGAGGCATTAGCATTTAAATTTGTCATTAACGCAATTTATCAAAACATCACCCCATAAGCAAAATGCTAGCCATGATAACACATGCAAGATCAACTAGATCACAAAAGCTCATAAAAGGATGAAATGTTCTTGACAAAGATCATTCCTGGTACTTGCAAAGACAACCCTATACATGTTCAAACTCATTAAGACCACATATCCACTTCTATGGCAGACATATGTAACAGTAGAGCAACCCGGTGAAAGTTTTTTCATGTTGCAACATTTTAAGCATACATAAGCATATGATTTGCTTTGTCACATTTCTTGCATATTTCATAACATAAAAGTAAAACCAGGGTTTATGCAGTGTCCCTTGACACAAGTGAAGCACAGAATTACATGCTCCCCCTAGGTGATGCAAAGCAAGCACAATGATAAGCCATATGAAAAGACCATGATGCCCGAGAGCAAGCTAATACAAAATTAGCATCCCAAGCAAGATCAGAGCATGACAAACACTTACTTAAGGGTGATAACCATTTTAGGTGATCAATTATGAAAACAAGCTTTAGCTCACAAGATTTCTATCATAGCATCATCAAGAGCATAAGCATTGCATAGCAAAATCACCACAAACTTAAGCATGAGTTCATAGGAGCATAGATGAATACCAATGGTATATAAGAGAGGCTTATAATGCAGGCTATGATACATCATGTAGTGCAAGATATAAAACAAAAGCTGAAATAAAAACAGAGTATATCACATATCATACACAAAGCAGAAACCCCAGCTAGATAGGAAAACAGATACCAAGTTCCCCTCGCAGGCGAGCAAAAGAAGCTTGGTCCAAAGGTTTGGTGAAGATATCTGCAAGCTGGTTGTGGGTTTCTACATGAATAAGCTCTATGTCTCCTTTCTCAGCATGATCTCTCAGGAAATGGTACCTCATCTCTATATGCTTTGTTTTGGAATGGAGAATTGGATTTTTGGCTACACTTATGGCACTCGTGCTGTCACATAGGAGTGGAACTTTCTCAAAGTGTAGGCCAATGTCTCTCATGGTGTAGGTGATCCAGAGAAGCTGGGAACAGCAGCTAGTAGCGGCAACATGCTCGGCTTCGGTTGTGGACTGGGCAACACATGATTGTTTTCAA
This sequence comes from Eragrostis curvula, assembly GCA_007726485.1. Classification (NCBI taxonomy): domain Eukaryota; kingdom Viridiplantae; phylum Streptophyta; class Magnoliopsida; order Poales; family Poaceae; genus Eragrostis; species Eragrostis curvula. The sequence goes on from CM017439.1 coordinate 51,499,075, forward strand.
GAAGACCAAGAAACAAGCGAAGACCCAAGAAACTGGCAAGTCCCAGAAGTAGACTTATGCTCCACACGACACCCGGCGAAATCAGCATCCGAATATCCAAGAAGTGTCAAAGCCGAAGAAGCCGAATACCAAAGACCAAGTTCAGGAGTGAACCTCAAGTACCTCATGATCCTCTTCACCGCTTGGTGATGTCGAGTCCTCGGCGAAGCCTGAAAGCGAGCGTACAGACACATGGTGAATTGTATGTCTGGCCTCATCGCCGTGAGGTAGAGGAGGGAGCCGATCATGCTCCGGTACTCCTTTTGGTCCACCGCCTCGCCGTCCATGTCCTCATCCAAAGCAATGGCCGTCGACATGGGAGTAGAGAGGGACTTCGAGTTGCCCAGGTCAAACTTCTCAAGCACGTCCTTCGTGTACTTGGCTTGATGCACGAATATGCCCTCCTTGGTTTGCTTGATTTGTAACCCAAGGAAGAAGGTGAGCTCTCCCATCATCGACATCTCAAACTTCCTGCTCATAGTATATGCAAACTTGGCTACAAGAGAGTGAGACGAGCCACCAAAGATAATGTCATCCACGTATATCTGAACAATCAAAGTATCATGCTTATGCTTGAGGAGAAAGAGAGTTTTATCAACTAACCCATCACAAAACTTTTTTTCAAAAGAAAAGTTTTCAACCTAGCATACCAGGCTCTAGGTGCTTGTTTCAAACCATACGAAGCCTTACTCAACTTGAAAACACGGTTGGGGTATTTTTCACTCTCAAAACCAGGGGGTTGTCTCACATACACCTCTTCCTCAATGACACCATTTAGGAAGGCACTCTTGACATCCATTTGAAAAAGTTGAAAGCCACTTGAAGCAGCAAATGCAAGAAAAATACGAATGGCTTCAAGTCGAGCAACAGGAGCAAAAGTTTCTTCAAAATCAATGCCCTCTTTTTTGAGAAAAAACCCTGGGCAACAAACCTAGCCTTGTTCCTCACTACCAAGCCATCTTCCCCTTGTTTGTTTTTGAAAACTCACTTGGTTCCTATGGGATGGCAATTTGGTGGTGGATCAACTAAGGTCCAGGCATGGTTTCTCTCAAAGTTTTCCAACTCCTCATGCATAGCATTAACCCAATTTGAATCAGATAAAGCATGTCGAATATCTTTGGGCTCAAAAGGGGCAACAAATGCGGAATGTGCAAAGTGAGAGATCCTAGTCTTACCCCTAGCGACTCTCTCATCAATGTTACCTATCATCTGTTGAGGTGGATGAGCCTTCTCAACATGTCGGGGAGCTTTCCTTAGAGAAGTGATCTCCTCCTCAACTCGAGCTCGGGGTACCAACCCATCTTCCTCCGACTCGTCGTCCCAAAGTTGATGGCCTGGTGTAGATGATTGTGACACCCATGTGTCTCTCTTCTATTTTATATCCTGCAAGAACAGCAAATGGAGCTCAATGTATGAATGAATCAAATAATTCCATAAAAGAAATGGTAAAAATTTTAAAGAATGTAAATTTGAGTGGAATGTAAAAAGGAAGTTCAAATTTTGAGCTTCACAGGGAGTGATTAAAATTTATTGAAAAGCTTTTCGTTGGACAAAAATCCCCTAAAAACCCCAGGAACAGTTGCATTTGGGAACCTATTTAAATAAATGAAGCAACTTTAAATTTTAAGCAAATTGTTTGAATTCCAAATTTAAGTTCTTCAAAATGTACCTTAATTTAAGTTGAAAAAAATATGAAGTACAAGTTGTTGGGAACCTACAGGAAAAATTTGGAGCCCAATTGACTTTGTTTTGACCTTCATCTGGAATTTACAAAGGAAAAAGAAATTTAAACCGAAATTTGGAAAAACCAATGAGACCCACATGTCAGCCAGACTTTCCCTTGATCTTTCTCCTCTGTTCGACCGAGACGCCGCGCATGCATGCCACCGAGCTGCCTGCCTGCCTGCCTGCCTGCCGACCGCGTCTGAAGATTGGAAAGAGCCGTCCAGCTGCTTCTCGTCCTTCTTCATTCGTGTTTCACTCCATCCCTAGCTCTCTCTCTGTCTCAGCTCCACACACCATCGCCATGGCCGGCCGCCACTAAAGTTAATAGCGCCGCCACCTCGCCCCACCATAGCACGAGCTCCGGCCATACACAGGACCTTCTTTACATCCTCTAGCCTTCAGAAGAAACCGTAAACCCAGCCGTGGAGTGTGCAAAGAATAATTGAAGATTTCTCTGACGACCTCGTCGGTGAACCCTCATCCATCTCGTCGGTGACTCCTGCTTCTCCGGTGAGAAATATTGCAATTAATTGCATTTTAAGCTTCCTCACATACTTAGTCAACCATTCGATTCATCTATTGTTCCACTCCACCACCTAAACCGATTGATTTTGAGGATTTCTGGCCGCCGTCTGTACCTCTGTTCTGAGAAAGATGACGATGGCAATTTCGTAAATAAATCGAACTTGCTCAGAAATTGTTCAAACTTCAAAAATCGATAACTGAAGTTCTAGATGTCCAAAAATTTCAAACTCAATTTTGTTAGATTCCAGTCAATGAGATATATCCAGTGCTACCTTAGTTGAACATTGTCCCTGTGCAGTGGTTCCTGAATAATTGTTACCAATTAAACCCTAGATATTTCATAATAATTAATCTAGGCATGGTAAAAATGCAAACTCAAGCTTGTTAGAATCCTATTGATGCCCTCTGTTCAGTAGTACAGACCATGATCCCTGTTTTGTATAAGAAATTTTGTATAGATTTTGTAAGCCATACACTAAATAATTCATAGGAAGTTAAATATAAATCAGAAAAAATGTGAACTAAGGCTTCATGTTATCCTTTGGAGATGCCCTGTTCATAGAAATGAACTATGATAGTTGTTTCTGTAAGCAACTTCAAGTACAAATTTCTCTTTGATAAACTTGTCATCTTTTCAATAATAAGTTAATTCAAATTTGTAACAATGCTTCATGGGAGTCAATGAAGAAAATAATCCAAACTAATTTCAAATCATCCAAATCAGAACCCTGTATCACTCTGAAATGAATTCAAATCCAATTCATTCCATGCATATCATATCGATTCTGTTATATGATATTTCAATCGAACATTTGGCATGTATAGGTAACGAGCAAGTTGAAGACGAGGAAGATCTTCAACAAAACAACACTCCACAGGACCGCGAAGCCGAAGTTGCTAACGTAGCGGTCGAAAACCAAGACAAGCCCCGGATCATACAACCCCTTTCGAAAACTTTACTTTTCTAGAAATCCTGATGTAGCTAGTCTAGTATGATTGTTGCACTTAAGTTTATAGGAGTTGAATGGAAATCCACTTGCATGTCCCAAATGACCTATGGTGAATAAGTGTCTACACTAGTTCTCGATAGAAAGTGCTATGCTTAAGGCTATGGGTGGTATCGAATAGGATTTGGTGACAATTAAAAGATGATCTCCCCTCAAAGATAATGATGAGAATGTTTTGGATGGTTGAGACTGGGCATGATGGAATATGCATGTATTTTATAGCAACACATGGAGGTGTTGGCTACTGTAGGCCTGCCTAGTCGATTAAGGACCGATTCGATGTTGGCCCCTTGATCAAGCATTGAACAGTACCGAGTACATACTAGTGTATGGGAACTAGCAAACTGACGTAGCTTGTATGGTGGCATCGTTGTGCGGTATCCTATACAAATGGATTGGGCAGGTTCAGGCCATGGGAGGTACAAGGTACCGTTGGTGGAACGGCTGCCCAATCGCTGTGACTAGCGCCGTACTTGGTGTTTACTGTCTTGTGAAAAGTTGCCATATATGACCTTTGGTGGTGCATATATGTCGTGTACCTCGGGTTTTCCCAGCTGGTGATAAATCGATTGCAATCGCTGTCCCTCGCAGAAATGAGTACCGCTTGTGATCCGCGCCTTCACGTAGCACACATATAAGAATGCTATGGATGTTGGTGATAGTGTAATATGCCATATGGATTTGATCAGATTTACATATTTTATTGATGCTTGATAGTAGTCTCACTTATATTCTTGTTTAATAATGAAGATAAAAGATGGCTAAAAGTTGATAGCAAGAATTAGCTAGCTTAAGTGCGAGTTATTTTAAATGAAACCCTCCTATGTCCGCCTTGCATGTCTAGAGTTATTTGACGGGTAAGACTTGCTGAGTAATTAGTGCTCAGGCTTTGTGCCATTGTGTTTTTCATTAGTACAAATGTTGAACTTCCCGATGGCGTACTCCCGTGGGACGTGCAAGTCCCCGAAGGATGGACTGCCCAGTGGGAGACAGAAGTGCCGCCGCAGTGAAAAGTGTTGCTAAAGTGATAATCTGGACGGGCTCGGATTATTGCTCCTGCTTATCGTGAGAGTTAAAACTTTTATGTATCAAATGTGTTTTGAACTTGTCGTTTACGCTTCCGCTCTTCTGTATTATGTCCGCTGCACTCTGAACCTTTCTTGTAATATAAATAATATAAAATATATCGCAAGTGTTGGTATTATCTCGTGTCTGCTTAAACAGCACCGTGGGATAATGATCCTGTGGATCGGACTGTTAGAATGATGAAGTTGGCCCTTCAACCATGTAGACGAGGGAGAAACTTGCGGTACAGCAGCAGGTGTGGGAGCTTGTCCTCCATCACCATCCTCTCTAATGTCCATCACTTGCGGTTCATCCTCAAAGATGCTCTTGCCCATCTCGTCATCTCCTGCAATCTCAAAACCAGCATTTGCACAAGGCATAGACTCATCTAATGTTACTTCACACATCTCTACAATGCGGTTAGTCTCGAGATTCAAAGCACGATAAGCACGACTGTGAGCATCATAGCCAAGGAAAATCCCATCAGACGATCTTGACTCAAACTTGTCGAGATTACCTTTCTTGAGGATGAAGCACTTGCAGCCGAAGGATCTGAAGTGACTCACCTTAGGAGTGCGTCCATACATCAACTCATAAGAAGTCTTCTTCAGAAAATCTCGCATGAAAATTCGAATTCGAAATGTGGCAAGCGGTGTTAACAGCCTCGGCCCAATACTTCCTAGGAGTCCTATGCTCATCAAGTATCGTCCTAGCCATCTCAACAAGGGTCCGATTCTACCTCTCAACAATCCTGTTTTGTTGAGGCACATAGGGAGAAGAGAATTGATGATCAAGACCATGGTCACGACAGAAAGCCTCAAACCGAGCATTTTTTTTAATTCAGTTCCATTGTCACTGCGAATCGCTCTAATGGAATCAGGAGATCGCTCGTTTTGTAACCTCAAGACCAGATCTTGAACAAGAGCAAAGACTTCCTCCTTGTATTCAAGAAAGAATACCTAGGAGTAGCGAGAAAAGTCATCAATAATAACAAGCACGTACCACTTCCCACCGACAGATGCTACCCGTGCAGGACCAACGGTGTCCATATGCAGCAACTCGCACGGGTATCTTGTCATCACCTGATTAATAGGAGCATGGGAAGCAGACACCATTTTCCCGTGTTTGCATGGGGCACACACCAAATCCTTATCAAATTTCAGTTTAGGCAAACCACGGGCACGTTCCAAAGAGCTCAAGTGAGAAAGCAAGTCAAAGCTCAAATGGCCTAACCTCCTATGCCATTTCCAAAGTTCAACAGATGAAGAAGCAAGTAGGCATCGAGATCGACACTTGGAGAAGTCAGCACGGAAAACCTGACCCTTAGGGATGATCATACACACAAGCTCACCCTAAGGATCAAGAATACGAGATGCGCCTTGCTTGAAACGCACCTCAAAACCCTCATCAAGCATTTGCGAAACCGAAAGCAAATTGTAACCAGGAGGCTTCACAAGTGCAACATGCTTCAAAGTAAATTTGTCGCTCACCTTGATTGCACCTTGTGAAACAACATTACCCTTCTTGTTGTCCCTGAAAGTGATGTACACTTTAGTCATCACGGGGGTGAGGCTGGAGAACCACCGCTCATCTCCGATCATGTGTCTTGAGCATCCTGAGTCAATGAGCCAAATGTCCTCCAGCCCGCCAACCTGCTCAATGAGAAGAACGAGAGTGAGCAAATGCCTCAACACTGGGGTTTGCAAAACTAGAAAACCAGTGCCAAGCCATCTGCTCAAAAGTGGGGTTAGTGAAATCCACACGAACACGATCCTGCCTACCCTGAGGATGACGACCACCACGAGAACCAAAACGTGGCTCGTTGAACCTCCGAGGCACAAAGCTACGGCCGTGGAATCCGCCACCATGCCCATCATGGTTCGGATCACGCCTAGAGAACTCTCTCTCCCTCTGAACACGTCCATCTCTACCACGAGGGAGTGGAGGCGGAGGTGCAGACTTATCAAACTCTCTTCTCACTTGGCGCTCACGCCTCTCAGCCTTCTTCCTACGGTAGCAGAACTCAGGAAAGTGCCCATCTCTCCCACAAGCCTCACAGTGGTACCTCGCACGTTCAGGTCTCTCACCTTGGGTCTTAGGCACCCAGAAAGTGGCTTGGGGTTCCCTCCTAGGTAGCTCAACTCTAGGCTGGGGCATCCTCTCAGGATTGGGATAGGTTTTCTTGGGAGGAGTAATGGAGGTTTGTGTCTTGGGTTTTGGTGAGGTTTCCTTCATAGGCTTAGGCTTACCCCCAAGAGGTGGATACAGAAACTTCCCTGGTTTGAACTTTGGCACAGGCTTCTTACCATAGGGATGAGTGTTGCTAGAATCTGTGGTAAGACCTGAGGACACAAAGACAGTCATGGAAGATTGGCTGGAATCAGGATGTGGGTTGGCCATATCTGGAAGAGTGTCAAGCTTGTTCTTGAGGTGGTTGGGTTTTGGGATCCAGACTGGGTTCTTTGTGGGAGCTTTAGGTATGGGTTCCTCAAACACTCCACTCTCCATCCAGTTTTTGGGTTTCTCAACCAGTGGTGGTTCACTCTCAACAACATAATCATAAATCCAGTGTTGCCGACAACGAGAAATCAACATTCCAACCCCAAACCCATCATGCCTCTTGAACTCATCCATGAGCATGCCTATCTGAGGTTCCTTAGCAGAAATCCAGCTCAACAAATGCCTCAGATATTCATTCTCATCCTCAGTTGCTACTTCGATAGCCCTCAGCTCATTCAGCTCGGTGAGGCGCGTATCACAATATTTGCAATCCGAGGAACTTGATTTCTCAAGTTTCCTAATGGTGATACAGGCCTCCTCAAGCTTACTCTGTAAGCTGGGACAAGTGTCACAAGCAGACAACAACACCTTGCTAGCCCTAAAATCACTCAAAGCGACTCTAGCACAATCAAAATCCTTAACAAGATAAGCACATGAGCTATCAAGGTCCTTAATCCTAGAGCAGGCATCATCAAATTTCTTTTGCAAAACAAGACAAGACTTGCAAGGTTCTAGTGAAATGTCCTTAACCCTAAGCTCTTCCAAAGCAACCTTAGCAAGATCGCGCTCCTCTATAAGCTCAGAACACTTGGACTTCAAAGCAACCAAATCAGTCATATGAACAGTGCATTCAGGGCATTCATCAACTCAATGCTTAAGAGACTCTCCTGCCTAGCACTCTCCATACTCGACCGATACAACTTTTGCTCACGCCTAGCCTCTCTAAGCAACTTATCATGATTATCAAGCAAAGCTTCCAAGTGATCAATGTCAGAGAGGAGTTGCTCAGGAGTTCTCACCTCGGACTCTTCTTCAGAGTCGCTGGAGCAGTCGCTCTTCACACACTTGGAGCTCTTGGAACTCTTGGAGCTATGAGCCATGGTGCAGAGGTTGAGCGAGCTTTGGTTGGCAACGTAGCACAAGACATTGACATTCTTGGGATTCTTCTTCCTCTGGTCCTTGTGCTCGATCTCCTCCTCACTTGAACTCAACTCGGAGTAGTCGCTTGACGAAGATGAGGAGGTGGAGTCGACGTCGCTCAAACGCGTCATCAAGGCCTTCGACCGATGACCCTTCTTCTTCTTGCTGCTGAAATGTTTGTTGTGGGTCTTCTTGTGGTCGTGGGACTTGTGCGCCTCATGCTTGTACTTCTTATGGCTTGTCTCCTTGTTGGGACACTCGGCGGCGAAGTGTTCGGGACGGCTGCACTCGAAGCAAGTGTTCTTGCTTCTCCACCGGTCCTTGCGGTTGTCGCTGAATCGCTTGATCTTCTTGGCAAAGAGGGCAAGCTCGTCATCTCTGACGTCCTCTAGTTGCTCCTCTGTCACAGACAACAAGGCAAACATAGCAAAGGCACTCGGCCTCGAGTTAGCGTTAGAGCACTGTCCAGAGCCGCTCACAAGGGCCAAAGGATTAGAATCCTGGACTTGGCTTGTGTTCTTGGCTCGATATTGCAAATCGACCTCAGTGCACTTATGCTTGGAAAATGCTTCGTCCACCGAGAGAGTCATATAGTTAGCCGACTCCATGATGGCATCCATCTTCGTACCCCAAACACTCCGGTCCAAAGCATGTAAGAGCTTCAAGGCCCTATCATGATCGGAGTAGGGTAGAAGGATGATGTTAGCCTTCATGGAGATGACAATCACCGTGAACCGAGCGAACATCACATCCACAGACTCTCCCGGCAACTGCACAAAGTTCTCGTACACACGTCGGTGAGTCACGAACATGCACGCCTTGACCTGACTGTCCCCTTCATGAGCATTTTTAAGGGTAGTCCAGATCTTGTGCGCAAGTTCCTCACCATCCACATGGTTGAACTCAGACTCACATAGACTCTGCAAGATAATATCAACCGCCTTGTGGTTGGCCAGGAGTCTGTCTTCGGCACCAGGAGCAGGGAGAGCCTCAGCGGTGGGTATCACATACCTCACATCGTGAGTGACCTCCCAATATGGATTCCTCTCCCCTTCAGGTACACGCGCATGCGCTTACTCCAATATGAGTAATTGGAGCCCGTGAAGAAAGGAGGGCCAGTCGGGGCGATACGCTCAAGGGTCGCCATAATTGATCACCGAAACCGGTTAAGGCAAGGGATCATCCTAACCGGCTTTGATACCAATTGTGGGACCGAGTTGGCGACTCGAGGGGAGGGGGGGGGGGGTGTTGAATGGGAGCCTGATAAAATTTCTTCCAAACGAAGAACTCGGCCTATGTCCCATTCAAAACCCAACAACCTCTCTTCTACAAGGTCAAGATCACCTAGCAACTGGTGCTACTGATCCTAGGAACCAAGTAGGAAGTAGCGGAAAGAAGCACGCAAGCGAACGAGCAGAGCGCAAGCAAAACAGCACAAACCTGTGCACCACCGACGAATTCGATGGTCCGAGAGAGAGGGACCACCGCAACAGTCGATGACCACCAGAGAGCAAGCACACACAGTGTGCAGAGCCATCGACTAATTCGGTGCTAGGGACAAGGCACCACTGAATCAATCGGTGCTCACCAGAGAGCAAGCACAACCAAGCAGCAGGACCACCGATCAATCCGATGGTCACTGAGAAAGACCACCAAATCAGTCGGTGCAGTCCAGAGAGGAGACACACTGAAAACCAGCACCACCGATCAACTCGGTGCACATGAGGAAGCACCACCGGATCAGTTGGTGTCGTGCAGAGCCGAGACACAGGAATAATACAGCAGCACCAATTAATCCGGTGCCCTTCAGGGATCACTACCAAATTAGTCGATGGTCCCGACTCAGCAGCAGCTCGAACACAAGATCTGAAATTCCTTTCGATTCAACCCATGATTTGATCCAAGATTTGAGGCACCTCAGGAAAACCACACGGGCTAATAGATCTGAGAAAATCGTGCCTGAAGTCCCCAAGAATCGAGAGGAATCGAAGAAGGAAGATCCAAAAGCAAGAACACGAAGAACACAACAAAACTTCGGATTTGAAGCGATTCGCCGAGTTTCTTGGCAAGGGATTGCACGAGATAAAATCACAAGTGACCCAAAGGCTAATCCATCAAGAAAACTCCACGGGAATCCATCACAAATACGAAGAACAATCTCGGGAATCAAAGAACTTCTGCAAAATGTGAAGAACACGGGATGAACTCAAACCAAATCATGATTGATTGAAACAAACAAGATTCTTACAAGATTTGGAGGCTAAGTTCCGCCCTTCATCCTTCCCTCTTCAAGGCTAGATCACTAATCCTAGGGTAATCACCTCCTAAGCACTAGCAACCTATCATTTAGCGCCTCAATTAGCCAAAACCTGGATCTCGGAGAAAAACTAAAGAAACAAGGTGGAAGAGTTGCTGAAAATTTCAGCCTCCCCTATTACATATAGGTGGAGCATTAATCCTAACGACTAAAACCCCTTACATATTTTCCTAGATACAATATCCCTTCAAGGGCATATTTGTCCATCTTTTGATATTTGCATCGGATGGCCGCGCACCCTTCACGACTTAGCTTTGCGATGGCGCCACGCGTCCTCCGATCCGATGCCACCCGGCCGCACCAATCCATAGTCGCGCCGAGTTCGGCCATGGTTTTGAGACCCAAACCAAGAAACCAGCCACCTGGGTAGTTTTGTGGCCAAACCACCAAACCCTCCGCTTGGCGCCGTATGCCGTGATGAAGCCCCAGTTTTGTGGCCCAAACCTGTCAAACCCGCTCGCCTTGGTGGTTTTGTGGAAAACCCCCGAACCTCTCCATCTTGCGCCACACGCTCGATGAAGCCCCAGTTTTGAGGCCAAACCGGTGAAACCGCACACTGCTTGTGTGACTGACAACTCGATGTGTCTTGCTCATCGACGCACCATGTGGACCGCCCATGGCTCCGCCTGGACTCTTCGGGTCCCTCGGTCCAAGCCTATTCGCGTCCACCCTTCACCGCTGCAAGGTTCGTTGGCATAGACCTTTCGCCTGACCTTCACCTCGTGCCGTCGACCGCCATGCCGCATCCAACACCTACACGTCATAAGCCAAGACCCCATCATACTCCAAGGTTGTCAATCACTCATCACACCAGGGTGACCACCATTGGTCCTCAGGTATAAACTTGTCGGTCGGTATAAACTTATACCGACACCACTTTCAGTGACTGATAGTGTGAGTCGGTATAGCTCTATACAGACTGATGGTTGGATGGTGAAACGACTTGACGGATACCCAAATCAGGGTATCCTGATCTAGGATACTTAATCCCGCTAACCGTCTCAGCTTAATTGTGTAGGGCCCACAGGAACAGGTGCATGACAACAGAGCGCTCGAGGGGCCCACGGCCGACCCCGAGGGCACATACAAGTTCCGCCTCGCCCGACCCCCAGTCGGGCGGGCCCACGACTTCCGCCCCGCCCGACCCCGAGTCGGGTGGGGTCCACGAACTCCGCCTCGACCGACCCCCAATCGGGCGGGCCCACGACTTCCGCCCCGCCCGACCCCAAGTCGGGTGGGGCCCCGAACTCCGCCTCGCCCGACTCCCAGTCGGGCGGGCCCACAAGCCGCGCTTCGCCCGACTCCGAGTTGGGAGACTTCGTCGAGAAGATTTTCCTCTGACAAGGAGGACAGGCATTTACGACGAGTAGCTGGGGAGTCTTAACTCTACCCAGCAACTCATATACTTGCAGGCACGCGATGTGACCCGCACAGTGGCACCCGTCCCATCTCGCGGCGCCGCCTGACACCTCGAGTACAGCTGCGGGATGGCTACGACATCATCATCGCCCTGAACAGGGACGAAGACCGGACCGGCGACAAGACGGCCGCGACAGTCTGGGTTGACATCTCGACCACCTGCCCGGCGACCGGGCTGACAGGACGCCGCCTGACTAGGGCCACAGTGGCAGCTAGGGTTCAGACTAGTGCGGCGTGTAGCCGCGCTAGCCCACAACTCGAAAGCCCCGTTCCCATTTGTAAACCGGCTCACTCCTTGACTATAAAAGGAGAGCTGGGTGCATGAGGCAAAGGGATCGGATCCCCGGATAGATAGACAACACACGAATCCATCGAGAGATACACACGAAGAGGCTTGGAGTCTTTCTCCTCCCTCGTCAACACTTGTAGCTCCCCTCTGCAAGTCGAAACACGAACCACCCACGAACTGGACGTAGGGCATCGATTGCCTGAACCAGTATACATCTCGCCTCTCTCGCAAAACCCTCGCCATCACAGAAGATTGTCAGGCGCCGTAGTTACAAATTTACTTGTCGGCCGGTTTCTTAACACCGACAGTTGGCGCGCCAGGTAGGGGACCTCCGCGCGTTTGACGTCTTCAGTTGATGGCGAGCCACGACATCGATTGGTCTCCGGGCGCTCTCGTGTACTTCGGGAGCCTGGAGTTCATCGTGGTCCGGGATGGGGGGCTTTCGCGCGTCGAACCGCCGGCACCCCCACAAAGGGCCCTCACCCCCGCCATGTCCGCGAGCGCGGAGCTCGTGGGTATGGCGGAGTACGACTACGACAGCGACGAGGATGACCTCCTCGACTACGACTCTGACGCCGGCAGTCACCATCCTTCGCGCGAGTGCATGGTGGTGGAAGCTGGTGGAGGCAGCCGCCGCAACGTTCACGACGTGGCGGCGCAGCCAGACCCTGCAGCGGTCGCGACGACGGCGGACGCCGGAGCGGCCGCAGAGGCCGCGCCCCTGCTCGTGACACAGGCGCAGCAAGGAACCCCTCCGGCGAGCGCCGACCTCCGGGAGGGCGATGACCTGGAGCGTCTGCTCCAACGCCAACACGAGCTCGCAGAAGCCGCGCGGCGGCTCAAGGAGGAGCGCGAGCGGCTCGAACACGAGGTGGCGCAGCGCCAGGCCCTGCGCGAACGCGTGCGTGCCCATGGGCGCGAAGCCCGGCAGCGGATTCTGGCCGAGGCGGGCAACCTCGTGCCCAGATACACCAGGCCCAGCCAAAATGTCGCCGCGGCTGCGACACTTTTGCGCGCGCTCCCGCAACCGTCCGACGAGGACCAGCGAAGAATCCAGGGGGAGCTCAAGGACCTCCTGGACTTGGCGGCGGTGCAGCAGGCCGAGCGCGAGCAAAGCTCCGCTGCGCGGCGGTGGGAATCCAGCGTTTCCTACCGCACGCCAAGCAAGCCACGGCCACAACCCGAAAGTTCCGTCCACCAAACCCCCGACCAAAGTGGGACTGGGGACGCGCCGCCGGTCCATCAGCGGATCGGCAGAATCCGCGACGCCCGCGACATTCTGCGGGCAAGGCGCCGCGAGCAAGGGCGGGGTCCACGGTGCGAAACCGAGGACTTTGTCTACGCTCCGCGGCGTGGCGGGAGATTTGACCCGGAGGAAGACAAGCCTCGGACTCCGGTCCCAGCCGGCCCACGGGCTTTTGGCCGCGCCATCTTGCGGGCTCCCGTCCCCCAGCGGTTTCGGCCGCCCAGCAATATCACGAAGTACAACGGGGAGACGAATCCCGCGTTGTGGCTGGAGGACTACCGCCTGGCGTGCCAAGCCGGCGGTGCCACCGACGAGCGGTTCATCATCCGCAACCTCCCCCTCTTCTTGGCCGACTCGGCCAGGACGTGGCTCGAGCATCTCCCGGAGGGCTCAATCCAGGATTGGGTTGACCTCCAGGAGGTGTTCATCGGCAACTTCCAGGGCACGTACGCGCGCCCGGGGAACCCGTGGGACCTTCGGAACTGCCGGCAGGGCGCCGACGAGTCCCTGAGGGACTACATCAAGCGATTCTCCAGGCAATGCAACGCGTTGCCCAATCTCGCTGACGCCGAGGTGATCTCCGCGTTCATAGCGGGCACCAGCAACGAAGGGCTCGTTCATGAGCTCGGTCGCAAGAGCCCGCGCTCCATCAAGGAGCTGCTCGACGTGGCCACCAGCTACGCCTCCGGTGAGGATGCGGTCGATGCCCTCCTTCACCGGACTAAAGGCAAGGCAAAGCGGAACGAGAGTTCCGGTGCGGGTCCGTCTGCCCCGCACGACAAAAAGCAAAAGCAGAAGAAGAAGAAGGGCGGCGATCAGCAACGCCGCAACGACGCACTCGTCGCGGCCGTCGAGCGTAAGCAGAAGAAGCCGGCCGTCGACAGCGACGGCAAGAACCAGCATTTCGAAAAGATGCTGGAAGCGCCGTGCCCCAACCACGCCTATCCCGTCAAGCACGCCCTCAAGGATTGCGGGCTCATGCTGAAGTTCCTGGGCGCGAAGGCAAAGAGGTCCGACCCCAAGGATTCTGACCCCGGGGATGACGGGAAGGACGACAAGGAGGCGGACGGTGGGTTTCCGAAAACCACCGGCTGCCTCATGATCTTCGGAGGCGAAGGAGCCAGCTCCTCCAAGCGGCGCCAGAAGCTGGAGCGCCGGGAGGTGTACGCCGCCGAGCCGGCGACTCCGGCCTTCCTCAAGTGGTCCGAGGCGGCCATCACCTACGACCGCGGCGACCACCCCGACCACGTGCCGCGTCCGGGGCGGTACCCACTCGTCGTCGACCCCATCGTCTCCAACAAGCGCCTATCCAAGGTATTGATGGATGGTGGTAGTGGCTTAAATATTTTGTATGCAGAGACCCTCGATGCTATGGGAGTCAGTCGCTCTCGCATCCGACCTTCGGGCGCACCCTTCCATGGGGTCGTGCCCGGAAAGACGGCCATGCCGCTCGGGCAAATCGACTTGCCCGTCACCTTCGGCACGCCGATCAACTACCGCACGGAGGTCCTCACCTTCGACGTGGTGGACTTCCCCGGCGCGTACCACGCGATCCTTGGTCGGCCATGTTACGCGAAGTTCATGGCCGTCCCCAACTACACCTACCTCAAGCTCAAGATGCCGGGGCCGAGAGGTGTCATCACCGTGAGCACGTCCGTTCAACGTGCTTACGAGTGTGAAGTAGAGTGCTGCGAGCTGGCAGCGGCGCTCATCAACAAGCCCGACCTCCCGCAGGTCGCCAGCGTGGAGTCCGAGGAGACGCCGACTCCGAAGAAGGCGTCCGGCTCGTTCGAGCCATCCAAGGACACCAAGAAGGTTCCCCTCGACCCGTCCGACCCCGAGGGGAAGACGGTCATCGTCGGGGCGACCCTTTCTCCCAAATAGGAAAGCGCGCTCGTCGATTTCCTTCGCGCCAACAAGGACATCTTCGCGTGGAAACCCTCGGACATGCCGGGGATTCCAAGGGAAATCGCCGAGCACTCCCTCAACATCAAACCGGGATCGAAACCGGTCAAGCAGAGGTTGCGCCGATTCGACGAGGAAAGGCGCCGAGCCATAGGCGACGAGCTGGCAAAGCTCCTTGCCGCCGGCTTCATCAAAGAAAAGTATCACCCCGAGTGGCTCTCCAATCCTGTACTTGTTAAAAAGAAAAATGGGAAATGGAGGATGTGTGTTGACTACACAAGTCTCAATAAGGCATGCCCAAAGGACCCGTTTCCTTTGCCGCGCATCGACCAAATTGTTGACTGGACCGCAGGGTGCGAAACCCTGTGTTTCCTAGACGCCTACTCGGGCTATCACCAGATCCCACTAAAGATCGGTGATCAAGAGGCAACGGCGTTCATCACTCCCTTCGGCTCATATTGTTACGTTACAATGCCGTTTGGGTTAAAGAATGCCGGCGCCACTTACCAACGTTGTATGATCAAATGTTTCGGTGATCTCATCGGACGGATCGTGCAAGCGTACGTGGATGACATCGTAGTCAAATCCATGCGAACCGACGACTTAGTCGCCGATCTCAACGCCGTGTTCCAACGGCTAAGAGAGAATGGCATTAAGCTCAATCCCGAGAAATGCGTTTTCGGGGTCCCAAAAGGAATGCTCCTGGGATATTGCGTTTCACAACGCGGCATCGAAGCCAACCCAGAAAAAATCGAAGCCATCGCGAAGATGGGGCCGATCAAAAACCTGAAAGGCGTGCAGAAGCTGACCGGCTGCTTAGCCGCACTCAGTCGATTTATTTCCCGACTCGGGGAAAAGGGGTTGCCACTCTATCGTCTCCTCAAGAAGTCCGACAACTTCGTCTGGACAACCGAGGCGCAAGAGGCTCTTGATCACCTCAAGACCAAACTCTCTAGCGCCCCGATTCTTGCCTCTCCGACCGAGAAGGAGCCCTTGTTGCTCTATATAGCGGCGACAACGCAGGTGGTCAGCACCGCCCTGGTGGTGGAGCGGACGGAGTCGGGCAAGGTGCTCAAGGTACAACGGCCCGTGTACTTCGTCAGCGAGGTCCTCTCCGACTGCAAGACAAGGTGGCAGCAGATCCAGAAGGTGATATACGCGCTGGTCATCACTCGGCGCAAACTCCGCCACTACTTCGACGCCCATCCGGTAACCGTCGTCTCTTCCTTCCCCCTTGCTGAGGTTCTAGGCAATCCGGAGGTGTCGGTCAAAATTTCTAAATGGGCGTTAGAATTAATGGATCAGGGAATAGAATTCACGCACCCATCTGCCGTAAAATCACATACCCTGGTAGATTTCATCGCCGAGTGGACCGAAACTCAGTTGCCCATAGTTCCTGTCGAAAAGGAATGTTGGCGGCTGTTTTTTGACGGCTCTCTCACAAAAAGGGGTGCCGGGGGTGGGTGGCTGCTCATCTCTCCGAGAGGTGTGCGAATGCAATATGTCATCCGGCTCAACTTCCCAGCATCGCACAATGTAGCCGAGTACGAAGCTCTGCTTAACGGCATGAAAGCAGCTGTCGAGTTAGGAGTCCGTAGGCTCGAAGCCTTTGGCGACTCTCAGCTCGTTGTTAACCAGGTCATGAATGAGTCCACCTGCTCTAACCCCAAGATGGCGGCCTACTGCGCTGAAATCCGCCGTCTGGAAGAAAAGTTTGATGGTTTTCAGGTTGAATACGTCCCTCGGCGGGACAACGAAACGGCCGATTCGTTGGCTAGGCTGGGATCAAACCGGGAGGTAATCCCGGCAGACATTTTTGCCTGCGATCAAGACAAGCCGTCCATCAATGATCCTGCGTCGGCCGACCCGACGAAAGAGCAAGCACAAGAACCGGCTCCGATTGAGGCCAACGAGGCCTTGGTCATCGAGCACGACAAAAACTCGGGGGCTCCCGCCGACCCCCGCGACGCCTCGCCCGACTCGGGGGCTGACCCCGGGCCCCGCGATGACTGGAGGCAACCCTTCATCGACTACCTCCTGCGACAACAGCTTCCGTCCGACCGCACTGATGCACGCCGACTCGCAAGGCGCGCTAAGACATTTGCGATGGTCGGCGGCGAGCTGTATAAAAAAGGGCGCTCTGGAATCCTCCAACGCTGTATCCCTCTCGACGAGGGTAGGCAGCTACTCCAGGATATCCATGGCGGAACGTGCGGCCATCACGCCGCACCACGAAGCTTAGTCGGCAACGCATTCCGGCACGGTTTCTATTGGCCGACCGCTGTTGCCGACGCCCAACGGGTGGTGCGCACTTGCGAAGGGTGCCAGCATTATGCTCGTAAAACTCATCTGCCGGCTCAGGCCCTCCAAACCATCCCTATTACTTGGCCGTTCGCGGTATGGGGACTGGACCTGGTTGGACCCTTCAAAAAGGCACCGGGAGGCTACACCCACTTGCTTGTCGCCGTTGACAAGTTCTCAAAGTGGATAGAGGCCAGGCCGATTGGCAAAATTGACTCGGCGCAAGCCGTCAAGTTCTTCACCGACATTGTACATCGATTCGGGGTGCCAAATGCCATCATCACTGACAATGGCACGCAGTTCACGGGGAAGAAATTCCTGAACTTTTGCGATCAATACGGCATCCGAGTCGACTGGGCAGCTGTTTCTCACCCCCAAACGAATGGGCAGTGTGAACGAGCGAACGGCATGATCCTCCAAGGATTAAAGCCCAGAATCTTCAACAAGCTCAAGAAATTTGCCGGTCGGTGGGCAAAAGAGCTCGATGCAGTATTATGGAGCCTAAGAACGACGCCGAGTCGTGCCACTGGCTACACTCCATTCTTCATGGTGTATGGAGCCGAGGCAGTGCTACCGACTGACCTGGATTATGGGGCCCCGCGGGTGCAAGCGTTTGACCCGGACCTCAACGAGCGCTACCTCGAGGATGCGCTCGACCAGATCGACGAAGCACGAGAAGCCGCGCTCTTGCATTCCGCCAAGTATCAACAAGCGCTGCGCCGCTACCACGAACGAAAGGTTAAAGGCCGCGCTTTCGAGGTTGGCGACCTCGTTCTTCGCCTTTTGCAGGGCAATCAGGGTCGGCACAAGCTGACTCCGCCGTGGGAGGGACCATACACCGTTGCGGAGGTGCTTCGGCCCGGAACCTACAAGCTCAAGAATGCCGACGGACGCATACTCGCCAACGCGTGGAACATCGACCAGCTACGTCGTTTCTACCCTTAGCTTGTACCTCCTTTTCCTTTTTGCATCGTTCAAAGACATGCAAACAAAATAAAAAGAAAGTTCGCGGGTGCGCAAAAAAGGCCGTGTAAAATCCAAAATGCCCATGACAAACGAGCGTCAAGGCCAAGAGCGAAAATTGCGCCGACAACGCGTCCGTGGCTAAGGAATTTACATGAAAAATCCTAAGTGCAGGTCCGACTCGGACAGAACTTGAGCGTCGACGATCTCTCGGCCGACCCGACTGGCCGACTCGGGACTCTGACGCCTCGGCGGCTAAGAGCGGCCTGGGTTACCAGTCAGTCGAATGAAAGGTCCAAGGCAATCAAGCGGTCTGAAAGAGGAGGAAGTCACGAAGGAAAAAACACTTAAAATTTCGAATAAGTTTCGAGCGAACACAAATTCAAAGAACGAAGTACTTGTTTCCTCTAAAGGCAAGCTTTTTATATTTACATGAGGGCCACTCGGCCCAACCCGACTAACTACTCTATCTCCTACTACTCGTCACTCGGAGGCGACGGCAGAGGGAACGCGAAGGAGGCGAGGAGGCCGGCAATCGTCGCAGCAGCGGGCGCGGTCTTCTTCTTCAGCTCCTCCATCTCTTCATCGGAGAAGCCGGGCACCATGCCCAGCGACAAGCCTTCGAGGTCGAGGGTGTCGCCGTAGTGCGTCTGCTCCATCACCAACGTCCAGAAGACCCCGGCCTCGAAGCTCTCACGACGGAGAGCACCGAAGCGGTTGGAGATGGAAAGCAGGCGCGCCTCCAGGGTGGCGGTCCCGTCCGGCTGTGGCACCTGCAGCTCGTCGACGAGAAGCTCGGCGCCGATCCGCAGCCGCTCCAGCTGGGTGTTCTCGCCCCGCGCCACCTCCAGGTCCGCCTTGAGTGCTGAAAACCAAGTAAACAAGAAAATCAAACAAACGAACGACGAGGCGAATGGATCAAGACAGAGGTACAGCAACCTTACCGTCAACCTCCTTCTCCAACCCGGTAACCCGGGCGGTGAGCTGGGAGACCAACTCGGAGGATGTCCGTCGAAGCACTCGTTCGGAGTCGGCCGCCTCGCGTGCCTTGGCCGCGTCCTCCTCCGCCTTCTCGGCTTTCTTCTCCGCCGCTTCGGCCCTCCTCTCCGCCTCCTCGGCCCTCTTTTCGGCGGCGGTCGCTCTCTCCTCCGCCCCGGCCAGCGCCAGCTTGGCCTGGTCGGCCTCCCGCATGGCCTGTGTGGCCTGCTCCACCAAGGCCTGCCCCTCCTCATCAAGCCGAACTCGTTCGCTCTCTTGGAAGCGAATGCAGTTCGACTTGGCCCGACTCAACTTGGACAGTTCCTAAGACAACGAAGAGGGATAAGCAAAACAAAAACGAAAAAGACTCTGCGAAAGAGTGAGGACGCACGCACCTGACTCGGGGCCCCCATCGCCTTTATCGCGCGGAGCGTGGTCTCCAGAGCATGAATGGCTTGGCCTTGATTCTGGCTAAGCACGCCCCAGAGTTGCCGCTCCGCCGGCTCGTTGAGGACCCGCTCCTGTCCATCGGGCCCTTGGACGCGCAGGACGTCGGCGTCCGTGGGCGCACCCGAGGTCGACTGCGGCAGCGGAGGCGTGGTGGACCTCAGACGAGGCCCCGACGACCCGGACAGCGCGGAGCTGCCCACCTCCGTCGACGCGGCGACCACTGGAGCCGGCTCCGCCAACGTGCTCGCCGCCGGAGCCGCCATGCTCGCCGCCGGCGCCGCCACGCTTGCCGCCGGCGCCGCCGCGCTCGCCGCCAAGCTGGGCACCGTCCCCAGAACCCCTGAGGACCGGAGCAGCTGCTTCCTTGGCAGGACCTGCAGCGGACCCCTGAAACAAAAGAGAGTTAGCGAACGAAATAAAGAGGTAAAAGAAACGCGACGAAGTCAAGTACTAACCGGAATGGCTGACGCTTCGGGGTCGGGCCGGCGGACGACC
Organism: Eragrostis curvula; assembly: GCA_007726485.1. Lineage (NCBI taxonomy): Eukaryota > Viridiplantae > Streptophyta > Magnoliopsida > Poales > Poaceae > Eragrostis > Eragrostis curvula. The sequence goes on from CM017439.1 coordinate 51,519,219, forward strand.
CAGCCTCATCACGTGCCCTCTTTCCCGAGAGGGCACTCGCCGCCGCAGCCATCGTCCCCGCAGAAGGCGCCACCGTCGCCACCGCGGCGATCGCCTCCGAAGCCGCCGTCGCGAGGATGGCGGCGGTCCCCGCCGGCGCGGGCGGGGGAATCACCGTGACTGACGGAACCAAGGATCCCACCGTCGCGGAGATGGCGGGAGCCGTCGCCACCACGGTCGCCACGGTTGGCGAAGCTTCAGAAGCCGCCGCAGACGCCGCCGCCACGGACGACGAAGTCACCACGGCCGACGGGGCCGTGGGGGATGCCACGGTCATCATCATCGCAGCGGGCGGCAGCGCGGTGATTGCGGGGGACGTGGTCGAGGAGGGGACCGCGGTCGAGGCGCTCATCGATGCCGTCGTCGCCGCGGCCACCGCCGAGCTTGTCGCCGCCGACGGCACGGTCACCACGACCGACGTCGTCGCGGCGGCCGATGCCATTTGTGACCCCGCCATGGCCGTCGCCACAGGGAGCAATCTCGCGGGGGCGAGCGTGAGAGCCATGGAGGCTGGGAGAGCCGCTGGCCGCGAAGAGCCTGGCGCGCCCCCACTGCCTGAAGCGCCGGCGACGTCAGGACCCGGGGAGCGATCTTCTAGTCGACCCCAGTCGACCTGATCCTCGTCGTCGTCGCCGTCGTCATCGCCGCCCTCGTCGCCACCGCCGCCGTCGTCATCGTCGTCGTCCTCGTCCTCGGAGTCGGAGACCACGTCGCCTCGGCGGCGACGCCGTCTCCTCTCCTCCTCCCTCTGCACCCGCTTCGCCTTCTTGGCGTCTTCGCGGTCTTTGCGGGCCTTCTGCCGCTCCGCCCGCTCCCTGTTGCTCGCACGGACGGCGTCGCAGACTTCGGGAAGTGGGGCGGCAGAAGGGAGGAAGGCGACGCCAGTCTAAATCCAAGAAAAAGTGTATAAGCGAAAGATCGGGAAAATCGAAACAATGCCGAATCGGGATCGAAACCAAACCGAGAAACTTACGAATTGTAGGGCCCCCTGCTCCGGAAGCATCGGCGGGTGGCCCGGGATCGGATAGTCAAAGCTATCCCAATCCGCCGCCGTCTTCCCCATCGCCTCCGAGAGCCGGGCCTTCAGCTCTCGGACGGAAATCCGCGGCTCCGCGTGGGGGTCCACCATGCAGGTCCCCTCCCACGCAAAGTCGTGGCCCATCTCCCACATGGGGAGGCGCCGGTCCTGGAGCGGCGCAAGCCTCCTGACGTGGTAGGCGCCAATAACCCCGACGCCCGTAACGCCGCCCCTCTTGAGTTTGTCGATCATACCCAAGAGGTCGGCCAACTTCTTCTTGTCAGGGGCGTCCGGTCCCCAACCCCAGCACTTGGGCGCCTCTTCGATCAGGCGCCCGGTGAACTCCGGGAGCGCCGCGAGCGCGGCGTTCTTGAGGTAAAACCACCTCTCGTGCCAACCCTTGTTGGTGTCGGTGACGGCCATGGTGATGTACTCGCGGGCCCGGGTGCCCCGGAGCCGGAAGCTAGCACAGCCGATTGGGACGGCGCGCGGATTCCCTTCCGCGTCCTTCTTGGTCTGGAGCGCGAGAGTGAAGAAGTACTTGAAAAGGTGGAAATGGGGGCGAATCTTCAAAAAACCTTCGCACAAGGCGACGAAGGCGGAGATGTGCTGGATGGAGTTGGGGTTGAGGTGCTGCAACTCCAACTTGTAGTGGTGAAGCAGGCCGCGGAGGAAGGGAAGAGGCGGCATGCCGAAGCCGCGCTCGTGGAAGGAGCGGAAGGAGACAATGTAGCCGTCCGGCGGCGATGGGATCCTCTCCTCCCCGGGAACCAGCCACTCATGCTCCGCGGTGAGGGGCATCAGGAGGCCGCGCGCAACCAGGGCATCGAGGTTCCCCTTGGTGCTGTTGGACCGGCTCCAATCCGCCATGGCGAATGCGGACGAGGGACGCGGAGCGACGGCGAAACGAAGGGAAGTTGGAGAGCAAGCGAGGCGAGGAAGACGAAGCGGTTTGTGCAAGGGTGAGCGGCGGTGGATGCGAAAGGTTGCGAAAACCTGGTAAGGCAAATGAGGTTAGGCTCATCCCTTCTTTATAGTTATCGCGTTCACACGACGCCTCGTTTCTCGCGCCTTCCCTGTTTCGCGATTTAACAGGTGCAGGTGCCTTAAAAATCGCCATCATGGCCCGCTCCACTACCGCACGAAGACAGATCGTGGCCTCGATCCGCGCGGAAGGCGAACCGTCGCGTCTCCACGACGCACGATGACGGCCCAGGCGGGCTTGGAATCCCGGCCGGGCCCACAGGTAATAAAGGCTAGGGGCTGAAAACGCCCCGACGGCCCAGTTTCCGGCCCAGGAGTTCGAAGGCCGGCCCCGCGAAAGGGTTCGAACGGCCGCTCCAGGGCAAAACTAAGTGAGGGGCCACCAAAGAGGGGTCCCCAGCGACCGCAACCCGTACACCGTAGTACAATGGGCCTCTGACGGTAGCGTCCGAGTCCGAGTCTAAAAAACCTCGACCTTGATCACCCATCGAGGGAGGGCATCGAGCCCACTGACTCCGAGCGAAAGGAGTCGGCGATCGAAAAAGGCAGGAACTCGGATTTTAATGAGGCTGACTCCAGCTAGTCTCAATCGGATCCCCGCGAAGGGCAAGCCGAGGCCTTCACTCGGACACACCCGTTTGCAGCTTAAACGAGCACCACGCATCGAACCACCGAGGAATGACGTGGCCGGCTCACGCGTGCCCCGTCTTATCGTAAAGACGCGCGGGTACGGACGAAACAAAAAGACGAAACGACCCTCGGACGGATCCGCGCATCGAGCGAGGACTCGGGGGCTCGCATTCGCAAACAAGGACCTACTGCGTGGTCTCAGGAAAACCTTTTTTGTCACCCTCGGCACAAGTAAACCACTTGTACCGAGGCTCGGGGGCTACACCCGGCGGGTGCGCTCGCGCGCACCCACCGGTATGAGTAGTACGAAAGTACCCTCGGAGAGACAACGACAAGCCTCGACGGCGACCACGACCCCCGGCCGCCGCCCAGGCTCGGGGGCTACTGACGGATACCCAAATCAGGGTATCCTGATCTAGGATACTTAATCCCGCTAACCGTCTCAGCTTAATTGTGTAGGGCCCACAGGAACAGGTGCATGACAACAGAGCGCTCGAGGGGCCCACGGCCGACCCCGAGGGCACATACAAGTTCCGCCTCGCCCGACCCCCAGTCGGGCGGGCCCACGACTTCCGCCCCGCCCGACCCCGAGTCGGGTGGGGTCCACGAACTCCGCCTCGACCGACCCCCAATCGGGCGGGCCCACGACTTCCGCCCCGCCCGACCCCAAGTCGGGTGGGGCCCCGAACTCCGCCTCGCCCGACTCCCAGTCGGGCGGGCCCACAAGCCGCGCTTCGCCCGACCCCGAGTTGGGAGACTTCGTCGAGAAGATTTTCCTCTGACAAGGAGGACAGGCATTTACGACGAGTAGCTGGGGAGTCTTAACTCTACCCAGCAACTCATATACTTGCAGGCACGCGATGTGACCCGCACAGTGGCACCCGTCCCATCTCGCGGCGCCGCCTGACACCTCGAGTACAGCTGCGGGATGGCTACGACATCATCATCGCCCTGAACAGGGACGAAGACCGGACCGGCGACAAGACGGCCGCGACAGTCTGGGTTGACATCTCGACCACCTGCCCGGCGACCGGGCTGACAGGACGCCGCCTGACTAGGGCCACAGTGGCAGCTAGGGTTCAGACTAGTGCGGCGTGTAGCCGCGCTAGCCCACAACTCGAAAGCCCCGTTCCCATTTGTAAACCGGCTCACTCCTTGACTATAAAAGGAGAGCTGGGTGCATGAGGCAAAGGGATCGGATCCCCGGATAGATAGACAACACACGAATCCATCGAGAGATACACACGAAGAGGCTTGGAGTCTTTCTCCTCCCTCGTCAACACTTGTAGCTCCCCTCTGCAAGTCGAAACACGAACCACCCACGAACTGGACGTAGGGCATCGATTGCCTGAACCAGTATACATCTCGCCTCTCTCGCAAAACCCTCGCCATCACAGAAGATTGTCAGGCGCCGTAGTTACAAATTTACTTGTCGGCCGGTTTCTTAACACCGACACGACTTATACCGACCATAATGAAGTTGCTATTTTGGGGCTGTGGTATAGTGAGAGTTGGCACGACCTCAAAAAGGCTTCTGTCAACAACTTCCAAGGCTCCTCTGAGCGTCTCGGCAACAAGTATGATCTCGCAAGCTGCAAGCAGAAGTCCGACGAGTCGCGCTGCGACTGCAACTGTTGATTCTGGGAGAAGAAGTCTGCCTGCATCCAACTCCTCGAATCAGATGTCATCAACCAATTCCACGAAGGCCTCCAAGACCGCTACGTCTACCGCGACTTCGGTCGTTGCCGCCCGGAGACCCTGGAAGGGCTATGTGAGCTTATCGCCGAGTGGTCCGACGCCAACGATCAAGAGCGCGAGCACTTTAGGAAGCGCAGTTGGAACAACAACAACACCAACAACGACACTGTGAAGGCGCCAGAACATTGCGACTCACAAAGTTGCAACCAATACAACTCCTGCAAGTGTAACTCTAGCAACACGTACAACACAGTGACCACGCGCGCCTTGAAGAAGTCCACTCCTCAGGAGCGCCAGGTGGTGTTCGACAAACTTCTCAAAAAGAAGTGTCCTCTCCACCCCAACGGCAAGCACGCCATCACCGACTGCCACTGGCTCAAGGAAGCCATGGGCGTACCATCAGGCGACGACGACGAGCAGCCGAAGAAGGACGGCGACGATGACCCCAATGGCAAGAATCCCAACAACAGCTTCCCTCAAGTCGACAAGACCGTCAACGTCATCTTCGGCGGCAACCACGGCACCGACAACGTGAGGGCTCGCAAAACAAGCCACCACGAGATCTGCGCCATCCAGCCCGCCGTGCCCACGCATCTCAAGTGGTCGGATGTCCCAATCACCTTTACCAAGGAGGAACAGACGGCCAGCATCTCCAACCCTGGGCGTTACCCTCTGGTCCTCAACCCCACCATGTCCGGGTCGCGCATTGCCAAGACCCGCATCGATGGCGGAAGCAGCCTGAACATCATCTTCGGTAAGACTCTTTGTATGATGGGCCTCAACCTCAACAAGGCCCTCGAGAAGGGTGAAACCGAGTTCTATGGCATTGTCCCGGAGAACGCCATGAAGTCTCTCGAGTAGATCAGCATGCCCGTCACATTTGAGACCCCTGAGAATTACCGCACCGAGTTCATCAAATTCGAGGTGGCGAACTTCGCGGCGTCCTACAATGCCATCCTCGGGCGACCCGCTATCGCCAAATTCATGGCGATACCCCACTATGTCTTCCTGTTGCTCAAAATGCCAGGTCCAAAAGGGGTCATCTCCGTGCAAGGCAGTCTCAAGGAGTCCTACGCCTGCAACAACGAAGCGGTGGACTTCGCGATGAAGTCCGTCGCCGAGGCTTCTCAAAAAGAAGTCCTCTCCATCGCCACCAAGGTGTCCCCGACTGATCTATCAGTCCCAGAGAAGGAGGCCGCCAAGAGGCTCTTGCCAACCGACAAGGTGTCCACGAAGACCGTCAACCTCCTCACCGGTGACTCCTCCAACACGGCGACCATCGGGGCGAAACATCCTTCAAAATAGGAAGATGCGCTTGTCAGCTTCCTCCACGCCAACCCAGACATATTCGCCTGGAAGCCCTCCGACATGCCTGGCATCCCCAGGGAGTTGATCGAGCACAACATCAACATCAACACCGACGCTAAACCCCGCAAGTAGAGACTACGTCAATTCGCCCGGGGTCGAAAGGAAGCCATTAAGAAGGAGCTCACAAAACTCTTAGCTGCAGCGTTCATTAAAGAAGTGTATTATCCTGAATGGCTGGCAAACCCAGTCCTTGTAAAGAAAAGGTACAATAATGAATGGAGGATTTGCATTGATTATACTGATCTCAACAGGCACTGCAAGCAGGATCCCTTCGGGCTTCCTCGCATCGATGAAGTGGTCGACAGCACCGCCGGGTGTTCTATCCTCTGCTTCCTTGACTGCTACTCTAGTTGTCACCAAATATCTCTAAATGAGGATTTCCAGATCAAGACCTCCTTCATAACTCCATATGGCACCTACTGCTACAAGACTATGTCCTTAGGCCTCAAAAATACCGGAGCGACATACCAGCGGGCCATCTAGAAGTGCCTAGCGCCACAACTCCATTGGAACGTCGAGGCGTACATGGATGATGTAGTCATCAAGACCAAGGATCCCGATGACCTCATCGCCGACCTGACGGCGACCTTTGAGAATCTCCGCAAGTTCCACTGGAAGCTCAACCCGACCAAGTGCGTGTTTGGGGTTCCCTCAGGTAAGCTGTTAGGGTTCATCGTCTCCAACAGAGGAATTGAAGCCAACCCGGTCAAGGTGTCAGCGATCCTCGACATGCCATCCCCAGAGCCTGCCAAGAACGTCCAGAAGCTCACCAGATCTATGGCGGCCCTCAACAGATTCATCTCCAAGCTGGGGGACCGCGGGTTGGAGTTTTTCAAACTCCTCAAGAAGCAAGATAAGTTCGCCTGGATAGAGCAGGCCCAAGCGGCTTTTGAGGACCTCAAAACTTTCCTCACAATGCCGCCGGTTCTCACGGCTCCTCTGCCAGACGAAGAACAACTCCTGTACATCTCCATCACGACCAACGTCGTTAGCACAGCCATCATGGTCGAGCGCGAAGAAGAAGGCCACCTCCAGAAGGTACAACGGCCGGTCTACTTCATCATTGAGGTTCATTCCGAGTCAAAAACTCGGTATCCGCAGGTGAAGAAGCTCCATTACGCCGTGCTCATCACCACAAGGAAGCTACGCCACTACTTCCAGAAGTACTCCATCGTGGTTGTCACGAGCTTCCACCTTGCGGACATCCTCCACAACCGCGACGCTACTGGATGCATCGCCACGTGGGAGGTCGAGTTGTGCTCCTTCACATTGAGTTTCGATCTCACACCGCAATCAAGTCTCAAGCCTCAACGGATTTCATCGCGGAGTGGTATGAACACCAACTCCCGTGCGACTCCGCCAAACCAGAGCATTGGATGATGTACTTCGATGGATCCGTCAAGATTGGAGGAGGAGGTGCAGGTGTTCTCCTCATATCGTCGTCTGGCGAGCAACTTAAGTATGTTCTCCAGATCCTTTTTGCGGTCTCCAACAACGAAGCTAAATACGAAGCTCTCCTGCACGGCCTCCGCCTCGCCGCTTCACTTAGCATCAAGAGGCTGATGGTCTATGGTGACTCCTTGCTCATCATCTAGCAAGTCGACAAGGAGTGGAACTGCCACAAGGAAAATATGGACGCTTAATGCGCTGAAGTCCGCAAGCTGGAGAAGAACTTCCTCAGCCTCGAATTCCATCATGTGGAGCTCGACTTCAACGTCGCCGCAGACATTCTCTCCAAGCTAAGCTCATCTAGAGCTGAAGTTCCCTGCGGTGTCTTCATCAACGAGCTCTCCAGGACATCCCTCAAGGAGTCCACCGATGCAGAGAACACCGATGACCCACCAGAGGTCATGGTCATCGACACTGAGTGGACCCAACCTTTTCTCGACAACATCAGGCACGAGAAGCTCTCTGACGAGAAGCCCGAACGCGAGCGGATCGTCAGAAGAAGCAAGCTATACACCATAGTGGGTGACACACTCTACAAGCGAAGCGCTCACTCAGGAATACTAATGAAGTGCGTCTCTAGGGCACAAGGGATTAACATCCTCTAGGAGATCCACTCAGGGGAATGCGGCAATCACGCCGCGTCAAGAACACTAGTGGGAAAAGCCTTCAGGTCAGGTTCTATTGGCCAACAGCCTTAGCCAACGCAGAGGAACTAGTCCGACACTGCAAGGGCTGCCATTCGCACACCCCAGCCCACAAGATCAAGTTCATACCGCCATCATGGTCATTCGCTTGCTGGGGGCTCGATATGGTTGGACCACTGCCCAAAGCTCCGGGAAGTTTCAAATACCTGTACATCACCATCGACAAGTTCACCAAATAGATCAAAGTTTACCCGATGGTCAAGTACTCCGCCGAGAAAGCAGTGCAGTTCATCAAGGACATCACATACCGCTTTGGCGTCATGAATCGCATTATCACAGATCTGGGCTCCATCTTTACAGGAGATGCCTTCTGGAACTACTGCGAGAACTCAAACATCGAGGTATGCTACGCCTCTATTGCTCGCCCCAGGGCTAATGGCCAAGTGGAACGCGCCAATGGCCTAGTGCTCGACGGTCTTCAGACCAGGATTGAAGACTCTCTGACCAAGGCACAGGGAAACTGGATGAAGGAGCTCTATCCTGTCGTTTGGGGCTCCGCACGCAGCCAAGCAAAGCAACCGGGCAGTCTCTGTTCTTCATGGTGTATGGATCGGATGCGATTCTTCCCGTCGACAAGCTTTACGGCAACCCTCACATCCAACACTACGACGAGGGCGAAATTGAGTAGCAGCGGCGGCTCGACGTGGACACGGCAGAGGAACAGCGCCTAGCGGACCTACTCGACAACTATGTCTACCTCCAAAGCATTCGCCGCTATCACAACAAGAGCGTCCAGGAGAGATATTTCCAAGTGGGCGACCTAGTCCTTCGCCGCATCCAAAACCCTACGGGGCTACCGAAGCTAAGGTCCCCCTGGGAAGGTCCTTTTCTAGTGTCCAAGGTTGTTGGTCCTGGCACCTACAGGCTCCAAACGGAAGAAGGTGATGACATCCCCAACGCCTAGAATATAGAGCATCTCCGGAAGTTCTATCCCTAGCTATCATCATTAGCTAGGGCGACTTGTTCATAGTCGATGTGTCATGTATTAGGGGGTCCTAGGGGGATTAGAGCAGTTTTTATATGTGCGAGCGTGGTGCTCGGATAATATGAATTCCTCTAGATGGGCACGTTTTCTACTACATTCAAGAGGTAGACGGTAAGATGTGACCAACTTGTCCGTTCGGCTCATTTATGAGTTTTGTGCAATCCTCCCTGCTAGATTACGGTGTAGGAGCCACATAATACTTGGACCATGGATGTGGGCTGAATATTCTCCACCTTGTTAATAGGCTTTAAACACTAATCGGACCTTATGTTTGATCTAACCTTTATCTGATCTAATTGATCTTAAGGACATTTACCTAGACTGCTCCGATGATAATCTTTGTTCTATTTATTCATTTATCTATTGAGATGGCTTTCATGTGTGTGTCACATTACCCGTATTTTATTCATGATTATCACGTGACATTTTTATATCGTGAACTTACCCTTGTCTTAGTCTACTATGATATTGAGTTATAAATGTAATTTTATTCTTAGGAGTAATTTATTATCACTGCTGTCCCATGGGAAAAATATAAATAACGGTAACCTGGTTTGCTCCCGGTTGAAATGCTACAATGGTATAACTATGCGCTTGTGGATTTAATTCTATTTTATTTCAAGTTCTTTTATACCATGGTCGTGGATTAATATCATCCCGGGCTTGCACTTACCCGGCGCCTAAGGGTAACCTAGCAATGATGTTAAGAAACGCCAACAGGCATTTATGGTGCCGTTGCCTTGGACAGATTAGCATAAAAATTACCTGAGCATATACATGAATATAACTCAAGGAGTAGGCATAGACAGGTTAACCTTGATTTCTTTTCTCCTTTCTCTTTTGTTTGGGAAAACAAGGTAGTGTAGTTCTGGTTCTGGCACGCCAGACGATTAAATCAACTTTGGATTTCTTTTTTGGCAGACGTTCCAAGTTCATAATGGCATCATTAATCTCTGATATATGTCTAAGAAGTTGAATGGAGAATTCTCTTCGAACCTTCAGCTGCAAGGATCTGAAGGAAAAGTGGAGAACACAAATTTTGAGATCGATTTAAGCCTTATCAAGTTGGTGCGAGAAAATTCTTTTTCAGGAGGATAAAGAAGACGTGGTTGCGCACATGCAGAAATTCTTGCAGAATTGCAACACCATTGTGGTCAAAGGAGTAAGTCAAGATGCTATTCGCCTCAAATTATTTCCATTCTCTCTTAAGGGGAAGGCAATACAATGGTACTACTCCTGCCGCAATGAGTATGACACCTGGGACAAGTGCTCCATGGCATTTTCACTCAATTATTTCCCAAGGTGCAAGGCTACTGCTGCACGCAAAGGGATTGCAAAGAGATTATATGTTTTCAACAGACGGCTACAGAGACAGCTACGAAAGCGTGGGAAAGATACCAAGGGATTATCTTGGCTTACCCTGCGCATGGAATGGAGGAATGGTTCATCCTTCGCAACTTTTATGATGGATTAGCAACAGATTCTAAGAGGGATCTTGACATGGCTGCAAGAGGATCGTTCTTAGCACTTACAGTTTCTAAAGTCCCAGCCTTGATTAAGAAAATCAGCCCTCTAGGAAGGAAAGTGCAGAATGACAATCCAGAATCCTCCTCCTTAATGAAGACAGTCAAGGGCCTGACAGAAGTATTGACTTCTTATATGAAGTCCCTGGAAAAGATTCATAACAAGTTGATAGACCTCTCTTCAGATACTAAAGGACAATCAAAGAAGGTGAAAGATCAGATTGATCAGCTTGTCAAAATCCAGCAGACTAAGACAGTTTGGCAACTTAAGCGGGTGAATGCAGTTTCCGTAAAATATGGAGAAATGTCTCGAATGATGTACAGTACAAACTATGCAGGAAGACTTCCATTTTCGTGGGAAGGGAATTCAGGAATTCGATCTATAGACTGCATGATTGAGAGTTTACCCATCAAGGGAGCTCTCTATGATTTAGGGGCAAATGACAACATCATGTCTATAGATATCTATGACAAGATGAGTTGGCGACTTCTTCTGTCCCCTATGGACCTACAAATTCAATTGGCAGATTCAATAACCCGCCAGCCAAGAGGAATGCTTCATTATGACCCCATAAAGATTCGTGATCAAGAAGTCCATGCGGATTTCATATTACTTGACATGGAAGATGACTCCAACACGTCACTTATTCTCGGTAGGCCATTCTTGAAGAGTGTCAAGGCCCGTATTGATGCCTGGAAGGAAATAATTATATTCAAGATCAACACTCAATGCATGAAGTTTAGATTTCAGCCTTGAGAGGATCAATGCTCTAATCCAACTACCTCCTCTAAACTATATAAGGAAGATAATAACATTGGAGAAGGATATTCGACGGAAGATCATTTGATCAAATCAAAAGGTCTAAGATATCCAATAATTGACTGCTCCATTTATGACCAACTCATTCCGATGGCTCTTTGCAAAATTGGCTCCATTTATGACCACCTCATTCCGATGGCTCTTTGCAAAATTAGCGCTAGTGTAAATATTATGCTCAAGTCAATGCTGGACAGACTTAATCAACCACCTCTCTATCCAACTTTAAAACAGTTTGCAGCTGGATGATTCAACAATCAGACGTCCCGAAGGAATAGTACGAGGACTGTCAGTAAGAATTCAAGGAAAATTTATTTGGCTAGATTATATGATCCTCGACGATGAGACACCGCTCATCCTTGGACGTCCATTCCTTTATGAATCTCAAGCAAAGATCAATGAGGAAGATGGGAAGATTTGTTTCCGTATCGGAAACAAGGATATCGAAATTAATTTTCAACAAGGAGATGAGAACGAATGCCTAGTGCAAAGGAAAGAATGGTTTGGAGAATGGGCAGAACCACAACAATCATCCAAAGATCAGACCGAAACTTAGCCTCAAGAAAAAGATCTATGGAATTATGAACCTGGCTATCCAACGATCAGTTGTGACACATGGGATGTCCATGTGAAGCAAGCTTTGTGCGATTCAGGCGCTGATATAAATATCATGTCTCTGGAGCTATTCAACAACACTAATTATCCAACCATAACTCCGACTGATATTCAAATTCATCTTGCTAATTCAACACTTTGTCAGCCCGAAGGAATGGTATGTCATATACCAATCAAAATTCAAGTTGTTTATGTGGCTGTAGATTTCATGGTTGTCAAGACATATGGAAAATATGAAGTACCACTCATCCTAGGACGACCATTCTTGAGAACCACAAGGGCACATGTAGATATGTGGGAAGAGACTACTAAGCTAACCTTCGATGGGAAAGTTATGAAATTTGACTTTTAACCAAAGTTGGAAGAATGCTGCTATATTACGAAGAATGTCTCCCCGAAGAAACAACAAAGAGGAAGGCATCAATGCCATCATGAAGAATTAAACAAGTATGGAAGGTGAAGCAATCTGGAGGCCCCAACCAAGATTCTCCGGCTATGGATTAGCCTCTTTCCTGCTCCTCGGAAAGAATATAAAAAAAACAGGACACATGAAGATCCATATTAAAAAAAATCTGGACACATGAAGGTCCAAGGGAATCTCTATTGGTAGAAGAGTCTTCACAGACTACTGTGATCAAGGAAGGCAATATATGGAATAACTAAAGCAGCCGCTCGAAGGAGAGCGCCAGCCGAGCCAGCCCGACCTCGGTTCGGGCTCGTTTTTCTCCACTGAGTCCTGATCGGTGCACGCTGGCCTGGTCTCCACGGCTGGCGACGGCGAAGCCTTCGACGACGAAACCGCACCACCACTCTGGTTGCGGCGGTAGGTCCGGCCGAACCCACTGTCCCACGCGGGCAGCGGCGGGGGCTGCCTTCCACCGCGCGCTCCCGTCGCCGCCGCCGCCACCACCTCCGGCCGTGTTGCAGTACGTGAACGGCGTGCTCCCCAAGAACTCAGGGAGGATGTCGTCGCTGCCGCCACCGCCACCACCGGCCTGAGGCACCTCGCCGCGGAGGCCCTCCTCCCCGTACTCGTCGTACACCCATATATTGTCCGCGTCGCTGAGCACCTGAGAATTGAGATCATCGTCCGCCATGGGATCAAAGAATCGATCAATTATTATTCCCTCATGGAATTCAAGGATGAGGAAAATCTAAATCGATTTGATTCTTTCTTCCGCTGCTTGTGAATGCTCATGGCATGGAAGGATTGAATGGCATTCACGTACGTTGTATGCCTCGTCGTGTCATCGTCGTCGGTGGCGCCACGGTCGACGTTGAGGATCTCGTAGTAGTCTCTTGATCCCATTGTCCACGAAGATGCATGACAAGAATCAAAGACCCGAATCCCAGCGGCTGGCGCACCAAATTGAATGGATCACCAGAGGAAATGGGAGATGAACGAGACCAACGCCAGCGTCAGAGCTTGCCAGAGGAACAGGAGGCTCCTCAGCTTGAAAGTGCAGAACATCAGATCGATGGATGGATCCAGTTGCAAAGGATCGTTCAATAGAGATGGAAAAAAAAAAGAGGAAGTGAATGCAATTCTTTTCTATGAATGAAAAGGCTCACATTGAGAGCTAACGTTTCTTTGTTTTTTGTTTTTTTTGACGGGTCAACGGGGGGGATTGGCTCCCCACCTGATTTTCCATTAAAAATAATGGTAGCCCAAATAGGCCCATAATTACATTGTGGGTAGCAGTTTGGGAGTCAGCATCTAGAGACTATAGCTTTACATATTTGCCAAAAACAGAGAACACCAGGTGTGGGCAATGTAGGCGTCGTCGCGCGGGAGACGGCAACGCCACAGTTGCGCTTCCTCCCTGCAGTTTCGCAGCAGCCGGGGGAGTGAGAGTTGTTCATCTTGGAAGATGAATTCGTTGCGGTGCTTCCAGATCATCCAGCAGCACAGCTGCACGAAGCAGTCGTAGTGGCGTTCCGGGATGGAGGGGGGTCGAGGTAGCAGCCATGGTCGATGTACCGAGACATCAGCAGGCAACTCGATGCCGATCGCCTGCCAGAATGATGCAGCAACCGGGCATTGGAAGATGAGGTGGTCAGCAGATTCAGCCACAGCCAAGCAGAGCTCGCAGATGTCATCGTCCACTATGTGTTTGGTCAACAGCGTTGTTCTGCATTTGATCCGGCCCTGAACCAACAGCCAAGTGAAGAACTGAACTCGTGGAGGCGAGCAATTCTTCCAGACAAACGTAGCATAGTCACAAGTGAAATCAGTGCCGGCAATAAGCATCTTATAAATCGGCG